>VYZT01029514.1:0-43636 GCA_013400735.1 Pomatostomus ruficeps | reverse complement strand
AACATCTTTCTGTCAAACCTGGAACAGATTGTGATGCTCAGCAGCACATTTCTCTGCTAGGGAAACATTCTTGGTACAGTATTTTTGCTCTTTGTCTGATGTTTTTTCCAAGGATTTTCTAATTAAACGTGGTGATGATGGATGATAGCAGTCATGCTACGGCTGCTACTAACACACACAAGCCTTGCCAGAGGTGAAGTAGCTATAATTTGCTTTTATTTAAAAGCTTTGGCTCAGTCATACTTTCATGGCCTGACCTGGCACTTGTAGTCAAGCAACATTCTCAGTCCCATCAGCCCTTAAGATCCTGGTCTGATTTTATATGAAAAAAAGGGCAAATCTTTGGCTTGGTGGTTTTCTGGGATCTCTGCCACAGTGTGGAGAGCAACATATTCCTCTGCCTGGTGGTTTTGGTATGGACAGGAAAGGGAATAAATCTTCAGATGACTTGCTGCTGGAGAAATGAAATATCATGAAATGTACCAAAAGTCATAAAAATCCTAATCCCGATTAGAAGGATTTGAAGGTACAGTGTAATGATTCTTATGTGTTGATAGTAAAATACACAGCAAAGGGATACTGTACTAACTTCAATGGAAAGAACAACTTAAAAATTCAAATTTTAAAAGAAAAACTTGATAAAAGTCTGAGTAAGAGATGAAAAACATGCATATCGAATGATACTTATACAATATGATATGAGCAAAATAAAATAGTGCTTCAAAATAAAAGCCATCAATCAAGTTACTTTTTAATTTATGTTTCTAGAACAGAAAAGGAAGAAGGTATTGTATTCTTCGCACATGCGGACTTGAATTCTGCAATAAGTAAGCTTTTTATATTGAAATAATTACCATATTTTAGAAGGAAAAAATCTAGCAGAACTTTAAGCATCACTTAAAAAGTGGATGTTCCCTCTGTACATGGAAGGATTTGAACTAAAATTGCAATACTGGAGAATTACTCCAGACTTCTTATGATCTTAACTGAGAGTGTAACAGAGTTTATTGTACCTTAAATCACCTGTAAACATCTCATAATTTGGCCCCATTAAACTTTCTCTGTTACAAAACACAGTGGCTTGTCTATTTTTGGTCTAGAATGGGAAGATGATAAATAAAAACACGGATTTAAAAAAACAAACCCGCAAACAATAAAACCCCCACATATTCTTCCAGATGCAGTTAATTACATATCTGGGTTTTTGTTTGGGTTACTGGCCTGTTTGCCTCCCTACGGAAAAAAAGAAGTCAGTAGTTATAATGTATTAAAAGACAGAAAAACCCTTCTTACATTTTGATAATACTTCTTTCTTAGCTATCTTGTGTGGCTTGTGTTTTGCACGATGGGACGGATTTATTTAGATATATGTTTCTATATTCCTGTATGTATATGCCCTTATTCAAAATTATGTTCTGTACGAAATACCGGCAATTTCCTCCCTGGGACTTCTTCTAGGTGAAGTTCCCCAATGAACGGTGCAGACGTTCGTGTACAGAGCCATGTCCAAGTTTTAATATGTTTCTATTTATCCTGTTTAAAACCAAATATTTCCAGACAAAAATGTGACAGGCACATAAAAGACCCAACCGCTGCAGATATATGAAGTGTCATATAAACCGGGGCACGCTGAACTCACGCGGCAGAAGGCCTTAGAAAGGTGCTTTCCAAAATACTCTTGGATATGAGGACATGCCTTATAAATTACTTCATAAGAGAAGGATAATGAAAAATTATATTATCTCTGTACCTGATATTGGAAACAACTGACAGCTGAGCTGGGTGAAAGCTGGTTGCTGATAATGCCTAAAAGCTTTGTTAGATATGGCGCTTACAAGACAAACCCAAGCAAAACACGCCTCCCCGTTAAGTTAATGAGAAATGCATATAACTGTAAATCTTGTGAAGTTATACATATCTAGCTGCTCTTTGGAAAGGGAGTCCCTGATTAAAGACAGGGGCCGAGACCTGTACGGGTCCAGATCCATGACTGGAGCAAGTGGAAACCCCAAATAATCCAGAAATTCTAAGAGCATGTTGTTATCACCACTACACACCCACATCTGCACGCACTGACTCACATGAACTTTGGGGTTTTTTGGCAACTGGAAAAAAAAGAGTCTTTTAAAAGAGAAATAAATAAGTCTTACTGAAAGCTGTTAACTTTCTCATCTTGAAAATATTATCCTCCTTTTTTTCTTTTCAGTCATGCTTTCTCCTTCCTCAGATTTCTCCTAGCCACTCTCTCCCTCCTGCTTCCTTTCTGTCTTGGAAATGAACGGATTTCAGGAATGAACTTCAGAGGAGTCTGAAAGAAAAAATCTCTTCCAGATTGGCTATTTTCTATTAAATCCAACAAATACATATTGGAGGCAATTCAGAAAACCGGCCATAAAATACACAGTCTTTCATCTCTGCGCTACCTTTTCAGCTGCGGTTCCAGGCAGATCAGAAGCTGTTGTTGGTAGACTTCAGCCAGCATCACTTTCTTGAGGATCCAGGACTTTTTTCCAAGTTCACGCTTGCTAAAAGAAGATGTTCTTACAAACATGCCACTTCTCCCCATTCTTCCATCACTTACTTGTTGCTGCTGGTGTTTTGGGGTTTTTTTCCTTAAGAGCGTATTAATTTTCTTCTTGTTTCAAATCCTCTCTTACACAGAGCAGAGTCAACCAGCCTCTGTTTTCACAGCCAGTGGTGGGAAGCCAGCAGCTTTTCTCTCTGCATCATGCATATAACAGCACTTTTTGTCTCCCACAGCACATTCCTTTGAGGACCCCAAGTCGGTCTGCAGCAATACTTCACCTTAAAAAAACCCTCTTTCCTTTTATCCGTTCTCCGCCCCTTCCTCCCTTCCACCCAATCAGCAGAGTAACTCCAGTATTCAAAGTAACCATTTTTTTCCTCAAACCCACTCAGCATTTCTGTCCAAGTTAGATAAAGAATGTAGGTTTTCTATGCCCATTTTTAAGTTTTTCCTTTTAACTACTATTTCTGAACCTTTTTACTTTGCCCGTTCTAGGGCTACAATTTCTTTCATGTTGAATTATCTTCTGCCCTAAAGTTTAGTATAAGATCAAATAAACAAAGGTACCAAGTAGCTCCCAGTTATCCCAGACTTACATCCCAGTAACAGAGAAAAATCTGGACTCAAAGCGCCCGAGAGATGGCTATGCCACAGATGTCACTGTTATTTTCGTGTACTGTAGCGTCCTCGATAAAAAACACGTGTCTCTGATTTACGCAGCGACCTTTAACCTCAGAGTTAGCTTTTCCTTCCCCAGACACATAAAACGCACATAAGGAGAAAATAAAGGCACAGCTAACGTGAAGGCAAGCAGCTTTAGGCTCAGCAGTTTCTGTTTGTTCCCCTTTTGCAGGATATCAGACAACAATCGAAAGGCAGAACACGCCAACTGCACCGCAGCCCAGCCAGCAGCTCAGGAGTGCCAGACTGTCATGCAGATTTTTGCTTGTTTGTTTTGAAATTGAACCCAACAGAACAATAAATACTCAGTTTGATACACCTTAGATCAAATACTTCCTTGTTCTCCATATATATCATGTACAGGACTGATCCCACCACAGCACTTCACCTTTAGGAGAGCAGCTTGTGTTATGATTACAGCAAGAAATGAGGAGCTGAGAGTCCTAGGTTAAGATCTTAGCGCTCTTTGAAGTTCCTTCACAAAAAGAAAAAGAGTTTGGAGAGTTTGCTGACAGGGTACTCCAGCAACTCCTGGAGCAGGCTGTGATTTACACCACCGAGTGCTGTGACCAAGGCTCCACTTCTGCTTCACAAGCCCTGTTTGATTCACTTTCCTAGTGAGAAGCATCTCTCTGCTTCTTTGCTTAAACTTGCTAGTTTGAGAAAAAGCACAAGCTGGCCACTCTCCTGGAGGAACGAGACCACAAACTCCTGTGAGTGAGAGGGGTCAGTCTGTGCCTCTGGCTCACGCCTGCAGTATTTATCGGGATGAAGGACAGGATGATACATCCTGCAGGGAGCTTCCTTTTAATCATGGAACTTGAGCATGGTGACAGAATCCTCTTGAACGAGACCTCTACACAGATACTCAAAACTAACCATTAATAATGGACTGAATTGAACATTGACTGGTGTACTAGTTTCACACTCCCAACACTTTCCAAAAGCTAGAGTTTATATAAATGCTCTTTATCTGACTCACAAGGGCTTCAGGTCGATCTCAACAGCCTTTACAATATTTGAATGCTCTCTAATTTCGTTAGTCTGGCTTTTTTCATAGATGTTTTTGCTGTGTTCTGATGATATTGGAGTAAATCATGCAACGTTACACTGGCTTTTTGGTGATGACCATCCAGCAAGTAAAACAACAACAACAAAAAGAAAAAAACAGAAGATAACAGACCGTGGTTGCTGCTTTTTGAAGTTTTTCTATACACAGGATGTCAGCCATGCAACTTCTCTCCATTTTAATGGCCTTACATAACTAAAGCTCTTTTCACATGTTTGGGCTAGTACTTACAGCGCTGTAATGTATTTGTAGGACTGTTTGTCCACACAACAAACATTTCCTAAAATATGCTTAGGGGTCCGAGCAACAAAAGGGAATGATTTATTTTATGATCCTTTTTGTGGCTGCTGTCTCCAGCTGTCCTTTGAACATCTCTGCAGAGACGCCTCAGAGAGTCACCAATTTGCGATGAAAGAAGCCCAGACTTGGTTCAACTTTACCTCAACTCAAACTCCAGACTGTGAGCAGCTGCCACACGGAGAGAAGAGACAACACCATAGCAAGTGTGGGAAGCAGGGCAGCATGGATGTCCGCCTGAGAAATCACTATTCATCATAGATTGAGTCATCTGTGTTTATCAGCCGCAGCCCTTTGGGTCTAAGTTGTCATCTAACATACTTTTGCACGGGTCCAGAGGTCTTTAGGTAACTATAAATAGGAATTGTAGCTATGGTAAAGCCCCTTTACTTCGCTAAAGAGGTGAAATGAGGCTTATCGTAAATAAACGTTCAGGTGAAAGCTTCTCAAACGGCACCGTCTTTGGGATTTTTGACAAGAGATATAATTTAAATAAAGTGGGTACTTTTCAATCACGTTCTTTTGTTCTCTGTGTGAGGGGCATGCAAAACATGAGTAGGTCACTGAAAAATGGTACATTTGGTGGAATTTGCTTTTTTTGGATGGGTGCCCAAGTAGTCTAAATCATGTATACACATGCTGACATCACTGGATGTGAGATTACAGAAATGGAGACTTAGATCTGCCTTTTTAGTAATTAAAATTTCTATTGCATTAGGTGTCCTTATTAGGAGTCCCTGATCCCTTTTAATTCCCACTGTTAGTGTCCCTGTTGCTTATTTTTAATATTCTTGCAATGTAAATTCATCTTTATATTGCTTTAAGGACCTTACGTGAATAATACCCAAATAAACAGAAAATAGTGAATCATATAATTTCTGGATATTCCACACGCAAGCAGTATGAATTCAGGTCAAGGAGCACAGTGAATTTACGGGGATGCTACACTGGCTTGTAAGACCAATTAAACAAAAAGGGTAGAGTAGATTGCTTTAGCTGGTTTGCGTAGAAAACTTTGAATATTTCATTTGCATTTTGTTTACCAGGAGCTCCAAGGGAGTTTCAGGCAGTTGTGTGTCCTCATGAGCTAGCCCATCTTATTTGCAACCGCAGCCTGCCATGTTGCTGTGGCTGGGACAAGCAGAAGGAGGAGACCATTCATGTAAAAAAGGCAAAAGGGAAGGGATGGCAGTGGCCCTGTCACCTGCTCCCCTGCAAAGTGGCACCTGCAGCCGCTGAAGGCTGGGTAAGGGCATTAGCAAATGACTAATTGGCTACGTGGATAATGTGCCATGGTTGCCACACCACCTCACCTTGCTAAACTGTCCATGCAATCCAAGAGCAAGGCTGCACCGTGGCTTGGCTCCTGCTTCTCCTGTGATCAAACAGTGCCCTGAGGAAGAGCCTTGATATTCCTGGCTTGGTGGTAACTACGCTGGATGCTATATTTAATACAATTTCTATATTTCAAACTGGCGTAAAGCAAAAATCTCATAATAGTACTGAAAGGAGGATGGTTGGATAGGCAAGAAAGGAGAAGGAGCAACAACTTTGTACATACTGCAATTGCATATCCACCCGTAGGTAATACTAAGTTCAAGTTAAGTATCACTGTTAAGTAACACAAGTGGAGTGTTTTACTGATATTTTGTATTTCAGTTCCATTCCTCTCACATTTTGCTTGGCAGATATCTGAAATGTCTATCAGACTAACTTGTTTTTTGCCCTGGACCACTCATTATTGTGTTTTTACCAACAAAAGACCATTAGCTGCCATAATAAATCAGCCAGGTACTATCTCTGGAAAAGGTCAGTCCTTGTTATTAATCACTGACCTGTTTATATTTTACCTTGCAAAACTGAGAGGTGTCATGGGAGCTGAGGTGAGTACTGAAATGTTTTGCCTCGGAGTTTTAGGAGTAGGTGCTCTTCTAGGTCTTCACCTGCAGTTCCCAATAAGGTGGGGCAGGCTCGGTGCTTTTCCTTGGCTTCAAGACACTACAAATGTTTCATCACAATGAGCAGGACTTACCTGCAAACAAAGGTGGGATGTCATACATTTTTCCTTCAGAAAAGCTCCATTCTCTGTGTTCAACAATAACTCCTGAAATCTGACATAATCCTGTGAAAAGAAATTGTCTCTCCTGGTTTATAGATTTCCCCAAATATGTTGTATATACACCTGAACAACGAGTACAAAATTTCAGTTACTGAAAAAACAATTCAGAATACAGGATGAAAACAAAGACGCTGAGATTTCCTGGAGAAACAATCCTGTGATATTTTCTTGTTTTGATCAAAACAAAAATATTTTGAGGAACAGTATTTTAAATAACATGGGGGGAAAAATATGTTACAAAAATCACCAACATGCAAAACCTTTTTCTGGTATTTTAAATAACATTTTCTTTTGGCATTGGCTTACTTTCCCAAAGAGTTAGAAGCAATACCAAATAATGTGAGTGCATGTTGAACATATTTTTCCAGGTGTCTACAGACACAGCATCATCTTGCAAGGTGTTTTGCTGGGGAGGTTTCAACACCGCATGTTTCTGCAACAATTTCAAGCATCTGGATACAGACCACATGGCCGGCTTCCTCACCCTCCTGATAAAGGCGGAGTGACACTCCTGGTTAGAACTTCTATTGGCAAAAACTGCAGAGCTGTGCTCCCACAAGGCTTGCAGATGACTCTCACTTTTGTCAGATTTTTCATCCAAGTTCAAAAGAAACTATTTCAGGGTCAGAGAATTTTATTTGTACAGGCTTTAGAAAGCTCAAAATAAAAATGAAAATTTTCTCGTTGAGAGAAATATTTTGTCCAGTATGAAACATTAATTATTAACTTTGCATTCCTTTGATTTTTTAAATTTTTTTTTTTTTTGTGACTGAGCTAGCAACTCTACAATCAACCTCCTTAAGGTAAAACTTGCCCTTTCCAAAAGGACTTGAGAGGCAGAGAAGAAGCAAAGCAAATGTTCCCAGATTGTTGAAGTGACCTAGCAGCAGTATTATTTTTCTTTACCTCAGGCAAAAGTACACACCAAAACACCTGCATCTGTGCCCTTGCATACCGTGCAAATGCTTTGGGGTCAGGTGAGGGCTCTCCAGAGGGACAACAAAGTATTTTCCCTAAGCCCTTCCCTTTGATGCAATTTGTCTTCCTGCCTCACCCATTCCTCTCTGCTCCCCTCAGCATAAATGGCTGGAAGAGGTACTGCTGAACCTCTTGAGCAACCTGTGTTCTGATTAAATTTCTGAGATACATTACCATGCCCCTCGCATGTTCAAGAATAAGGGGAGAAATTAGCTTCCTATTATAAAGATTTTTATGTAATAGAAGACTGTCCGGCCTCAGTCACTCATTGCTCTTTAGCGTGACAGTTCACCATGGAAGTGAGAAGTCCCCAGCACAAGTGGCATCTGTTCCAGCCTCACAAGGTTAAGTTGCCCACAGGTGGAGTCCCTGCTCATCACCCAGGAAAAGGCAGAGTCAAGAACAGTGCCGACACAGAGCTCTCATTAAAGAAGAAGAAAGAAGCTTGCTGACCTAAGTCGTTAGATGACGAGGCCATTTCAGATGAATGGAAATAAGTGTATTGCTTACACCACCTGCTCACCAACGTTCAGCACTGGCTTCCCATGTTGTAACCAAATCGAAAGTGCCAGAGCTCAAAGAAACACCTCCCAAATTGTGGTAAAGGAGAAAAACAGTGCTGCAGGTTCAAAGCAACAGCACATTGACCTCCCTCCATCTCCTTTCTCTATTCAACTCTGTACTTCCCCACAAATGTTGGGGAAGCAAGGCTGTGCATTAAGCAAATTCACTTCTCTTGGATGTTGTGTACACAGATATCCACTTTTTCAGATATTACACCATGGTAATCCCTTATTATTGGCCAGCAGGACCAGGGCAGTGATTCTTCCCCTGTACTCAGTACTGGTTAGGCTGCACCTTGAGTGCTGTGTCCAGTTCTGGGCCCCTAACTTAGGAAGGACATTGAGGGGCTGGAGCATGTCCAGAGGAGGGCAAGAAGGCTGGTGAAGGATCTGGAACACAAGCCTTATGAGGAGTGGCTGAGGGAGCTGGGGTTCATTAGCCTGGAGAAAAGGAGGCTCAGGGGAGACCTCATCACTCTCTACAACTCCCTGAAAGGAGGTTGTAGCCAGGCCAGTGTCAGTCTCTGCTCCCGGGCAACCAGCAACAGAACAAGAGGACACAGTACACCAGGGAAAGTTTAGGTTAGACATTAGGAAGGAATTCTTCACAGAAAGAGTGGTTGGGCACTGGAATGGGCTGCCCAGGGAGGTGGTGGTGGAGTAACCGTCCCCGGAGGTGTTTAAGGAAAGGCTGGATGTGGCCCTCAGTTGCATGTTCTAGTTGACAAGGTGCTGTTAGGTCATAGGATGGACTTGATGATCTTAAGGGTTTTTTCCAACCTAGTTAATTCTGTGATTCTGTGATTTTCAGATTTATATCCCTTACCTATTGCCATGACGTCTGATGAGATAATCCAGTGGGCAAACCTGATCAAAGCTCAGGTTTTTCCCTTCCCTCAACACAGGGGCAGAAGCAAACGTAACTGCTTCCATCTCATTTAACAACATAAAAGCCAAACATTTTACATGTAGGATCTGGAACCACCATTTTCTAATGTCAAAGTTCACATGAAATACCTCTTATGTTGTCTCAGCCTATTTCCTGGCATAGAGTTGTAATCTCCGAGAACACATAAATGTTTCAGTATTAGTACTAAGAAGCCACATGAGGGAGCATTTGGAGAATTGAAATGCTTTCCTTGTATCATTGTAAATAAAGGAGGGAATCAAACTTGATCCCTCTGGGATATATGGAATTCAGACAAATCTAGATGTTATTATTCATTTCTCCACTCATACAGGGATGTGGAAATTGTGATTCCCACTGAAGACAGAGGGTTGTTTTTTTTAAAAAAAAGCCCATTAGTGGTCTGAAACAGACAATTTCTTACTCTGGCCAAGGTATGCTGTGACTGGCATACCTGAAAGGGAGCGCAGATTAATGGGTTTACATTTCAGCGAAACGAAATTATAAGAAACTTTGTATAGGTTATTGCAGTCGAAGTGTGATAGCAGTGCCAGATTTCCCAGATTATCAGCAGCCTCGGCTGACAGTGGCAGGGAGTGGGAAGGTCCCAGTTCCTGCAATATTCTGACTGAGCAGATAGCTCAGTCTACATGCTTCTAAATTACTTTTACACCTAATGCTTTTGTGTCTTAGAGCTTACTAAAAAAATGAAATCCACAAGTATAAAAAGTTAAATTATTCCCACTATTTTACTAACTGACTCACAATTTTTTGACTATTTGGGGTTGGCAATACTGAGGATAATCAAAATGGGAAATAGAAACACTGTCCACATGAACTGTAATGGGAAATGTGTGTACATTTGTCCTCTGTACTCTTATCTCAGAAAAAATAGTCAGCTGCAGCTTGGGCTATCCTCATTGACAGAGTCAGCTCAGTCAAATAACGTCATAGGAGTTTACCAAAAACATTTTTGTCAGTAGTGCTAAGCAGCTGTTCAATAAATAAAACATTTAGCACTCTACCTCAAAAGTCAACATTCATAGTACTCATTGTCAATCAAAAAAACTCATATTAAAGGTAATTTTGAAATCAGTAGAAAAGGACTCCACCAAGATCCCATTTTTTTCCTCATTATTTATACCTAAAATTGGCTAAAGAGCGAGTAAGTAATGAATTGCATAAAAATCGGGTTGCGGCTACGATGTTACGATCACACATTGCTGGGAATGTTTGACTGCAAAATTTGCCTTAAACTCCTTTTAAGAGGCAGAAGTTCCATTAGCCTCTTTGTTCCTTCTGCCTAAATTATCTCATCAGCTCCAGGCACGGCAGAAAGGTGGAAGGGAAAGAGAAAAAAGAAAGATACACAAGAACTTTTAACCAAGTACGTTTGCTTGGACCTGATGGGAGAGGTTGGGAGTGCCCTCAGTGCAGTTTTGGTGGAAGGAGTGGTGGATGCCAGCTGAGCCACGCCAGGTCCAGGGAGCCTGATGGCCATCTCCAAGCTGCCTGTCTGCGGGGTGGCCCTGCAAATCACAGTGTGAAACTGATCCGCACTGGAAATAATCCCTGTTTTTCTAAGGATTAAACTTAACCCAGATCACTCCCGTGAGCGGTTTACGGCTCAGTCCCCCGCCAAGTCTTGTCGCCGCGGCCGAGGGGGGAGCAATCTCTTGCACAGGAGCGTGCATCCGAGGGCAGGGTCTCTGCAAGTCTCCCCTGCTGCCAAACCCAACAACCTGGACAGGCACAGCCTGATGGTGGAGGACAGGCTGGCATTCATCTCCTCTAATTTTCACCTCTCTCGCTGCTTACTGATTTTCTTTGCGTGAAATCATCTGACCGTATTTATTAAACCAAAGAAGCTCTGAAAGTCTGGTGCTTGCCGATATCCTCATCTCCAGAGAACAATTCTTTCCAGCTCCAGTAAATAGGACTTTAAAGGTAAATGGTATTATAGTGTTAATTTCAAAGTGAATTATTCAAAAAGTGCTCCCTATGTCAGCAAGCTTCATTTTGTGGAACTATATTAATGTCTTAAATACAGCTCCCCTTTCTAAAAGCTGTTTTATAGATCCAGGAAATATGTCTGGTATGAAGAAGTGCTTATTGTAAAGGATGTTTTAGCAGTTGTGTCCAATTAATGAGGAAGGCAGGATGTAGTCCTATATAAGAAATAGCACAACAGCAATAATTCCTTGGGGCTTGAGAATCTTCACACTTTCAGATACTGCACAGTTATCCATTCTTTCAAGACACCAGATCAGTTTTGTTTCATATTCTTATTTTAACTCAAAAAAAAAAAGAATGAAAGAAAAAAAAAGTATGAAAGAAAAGAAAGAAAGAAAGAAAGAAAGAAAGAAAGAAAGAAAGAAAGAAAGAAAGAAAGAAAGAAAGAAAGAAAGAAAGAAAGAAAGAAAGAAAGAAAGAAAGAAAGAAAGAAAGAAAGAAAGAAAGAAAGAAAGAAAGAAAGAAAGAAAGAAAGAAAGAAAGAAAGAAAGAAAGAAAGAAAGAAAGAAAGAAAGAAAGAAAGAAAGAAAAAGGTAAGCCCTCCTTTCAACAAAGGCTCTCTGTAAAGAATTGAGAAGCTGAAAATAAGAAACTGTTGCTTTTCAGCAGAGATGCCTGAAAGTAAATCACTCAGAAAGGACCTCAAAGCTTCCAGGATCAGCTGAAACAAGCAGAAAACTCCCAGTGCTGACAGCAATGAGGAAAGGACGTGACTGCAAAATTCCATTTTATCCCTCTGATTCAACCATCAGCTTCCTTACCTTGATTTCTCAAATTCCAAAGATGGAAAGAAGACCTATGAGCTGCAGAAGGCCCCCTCCTAGATTTCTCCATATTGCCATGTTACTGAACACTGCTCAGCAAACGAACTCTAGCCTTACTTTAAAGGAGAATGTCCCTTCTTTGAAACTGTGCAGCAATAGGGAAGTGCTAGGAATCCCAGCAGAAATCTTGGGTTTCTGGATTTCTCACATTCAGATGAAAGGGCCAAAACTTCCCATCTTTTATGTCCCACATCCGTTGCATGAACTCTATGGCACTGAGGATTAAAAGCAAATAAATGCAAATATTAAGAGGATTTAATATGTCTGTGAGGTGGCTGCACCCCTGTTATCTTTATTAATAATGGCTGAATCTATCTTTATTTGTGTTATCAAATTGCTTAGAGGCTCAGCCAGGCTTGGAATCCTACGGTGAGGGCCAGTGCAGACTGAGACATGAAGGAGACAGCAGGCAAGGATTGTTCTCATCCCCATTGTACTGAAGATAATTGCAGTGTGGGGAGATTACACCCAACTGAGCACCAGGAGCAGTTGTTACCAGTGGTAGTTCAAGGGACATGGCAAAAACTGGAACTGTTACCTCTGTGTCTAAACAGCGTTTTAACTGTAAAACTGTAAAAATCAATAGGCGCCCCTTAAAAAATAACCTCCCTCGTTTAACTCATGATTGCACCCCCTGAGCCTCTTCAACGCACTTCGTTTTCTGCACAAAAGAACTGGTAACTGTGATGTAAGTGCTGTGACCTAGAGCTTACCTGGGAGGCTGGATCTAAGATCCAGGGATTGGTCTTGGCTCTCCATCTCTGACTAGGCAGGTGAAAAATCCACTCAGAGTTTATATTTTATATATGATTATATTTATATCAAATACTGTCTGGATTATTGCGTTGTATTACAGGATGAGTGCTATTATTCCAGTCTGTTTCTGCTCCTCACTCTCAAGTTTTCCTCTCCTGAAGTGTTGAGTTGATCTACACTGTTCATACTTAAAATACAGAGCAGAGAACATTTGTGGCAACGCTTTTCAAACCAATTAGAAGCCCTGTAATATTCGGCTGTCTTGCAAACTGCACACACCTGCCAGTTCCTGTAACCACAAACTCCTGCAAATTGCACTGGCTGTTTGTGATGGAAAACAAAATAATGAGATATCTCCTATTCAGTGGGGTTCAGACCTTTTTTTAATAGTGAGTTTGATGTCTTATGCATTTGAACTGACCATGGTGTTGTTTTTTTCACATTGACAGTTAATACGAATAAGAGATTAGTGCAATGTTTTGTTATTGGTGATGACCTGACTTTAAATCCTCAGGTTTATTAAAAAATTAATCCCTCTCAAAATTTATGGTAAAGACAATAAATCCCAAAATGCTTTTCTTTGTGAAGAACACCCATTGGCATATTTAGCTACCTTACGAAAATCACCTGCATAGCAAGCAGCCAGAAAGAAACAAAATCTTATGACATTTTCTTATGGACGATTAAAGGATGAGACCTTAAGATGCAAAACTCATCTTGTTGGCTAGAAAATCAAACTGGTTCGGGCAAGGGCTTGTGCCACACATTCACCCCTGGGTTATGCTGGCATTATGGTCTCCTGACCATATTTTAACTGTCAAAGCCTAAACACTGCTACTACTACCACTACTACTACTACTACTATTACTATTACTACCACTGATTCTGAAGATTCAGTAGGAGGAGAACTTGATGAGGGAAAACTGGAGGCCAGCCCACCACAGCGCTCTCTGCCCAGACCTACAGGTGCTGCAGAGAATTTCACCACTGCTCACACATGCTGCTGAGCACAAGCAAACAGATTTTTTCCCTGGGATTTTCAAGTTGGCCAAGTTTCAGCAGATTTTCATGAAGCTGGCTAAAAGAACATCATCAACATGAGGCTGACAGACCTGCTCACTTACCAAATAACACTTAGCCAGTTTTTGAATTCCTGTTCTCAAGCAGGAAGACACCATAAATGAAGCAAGTTTTCCTAGAACAAAAATAAAGTACTAAACCAAAATATTTCCCACTGTCTTTGCTCCACAGGTTATTCTGATTTCTTTCTCACACGTACACAAAGCATCTTTACACGATCTTCAGCAGAGCCACTACTACTCCCAGTAACAAAACTCTACCAAAGTTAAAAAACATATAAAGGTGGACGTTACTGGGCCGTGTCAGGCAACTTTCATCGTGGTACTTCAAGCTGAGCCAAAAACATTTGTATGTTTAAACAGCGTAAGAGAGACAACTAGCAGGAGAAATATATCTGAGACACGTCTGGAGGTGAGATTTGAACACGAGAGGATTGCAAAGAGCTTTGGCTCTAGAGGTGATGTGTGGGGTGAACGATGTTTGCTATAATCATACCTTCCTTTACGTTTTTTCCTAATCCACACGTGCTTCTTCTTATGAGCTAACTTCTCTGGAATGAACACAGCTCAAAACAGAATTCTTGCAGGCTTTAGCGATAGAGACACTTGTAAGTGGCTACCATGCCCATGCTGTCTGACTGAAAAGAGATGACTGCCTTGTACCCAGACTATTTATATAGCTCACCAAAATAGGTCAAAGTGCCAAACATAATTTCAGTTAATTTGCACAAAACCAATCAGAAGTCCGACTCTTGCTGTCCCTCCAACCATATCCTGGCACATCTGGGCAGGGGCTGCTGGAAGGTGGATCTGTGAGTGCCACAGTTCATTGTTGTGCCTGATTCCATCTGCTTTGCTGGCAGAGTGGAGGCCCACGGCCCATGGTGGCCTGCACAAGGTTTTGTGTGGCACAGATGGTAGGTGAGCTCACTGGTGCAGGGAGGGACTTTCACAAGTGCATCCACTTTGCTCAGGACCAATTTTCTCAGGGGCACTCTGTGCACTGCAACTGCACCGGCTGACTTTGAAATTCAGTAGAGACTCTACGGTATTTTCTTCTCTCTCTGTGCCTCCTTTCATGGAAGCATTAGAAGGGGTCTGAGGAGACATTTACCGACTCCTTTCCCTCAGCTTTCTTGGCCTCTCCTGCAATAATCAGGTGTTTGGAGCCTGTTTTCTAGCTCCTGAGTGCCATCCCCCAGAAGGTTTGCTCCCACACGTGCTTTCATTCTCCCAGCTCTCCACCTCTACCCTTCTAGGAGCAAGAGCAGCCAACCTTGTTTTTTTTCAGAGCTCTTGCCCGGTGAGTTGCAAACTAAGACTGCCCCAACTGCACTTGCTCACCAAAGGTCTGCCCCAAAAACCTCCATCCCCAGTAAATGCAGTCACTTCCATGAAACTTCTTCTAGGGGGAAAAGAGGTTTTTCATGGTCTTACTTGCTGTCTTTCCACCAAAGGGGTAACACAGGAGCTTAGCATCCGCCCTTCCACCATCGCTGAATGAAAGCTACACTGACCTGGTTAACCTGTGTCAGAGGCTATGTCCATCGATCCCACAGCAAAATCTTTTGGATTACAGGAGAAAATGGGTAAAAGCAAAGCAGAAAGAAGGAAAACATGTGCTGAAACATGTGCTCAATTTTTGTTTTCCATGATCTTTTTCTTCCTCCCCTGCAAAATAAATGTATGGTCTGTTCAGCTGATGGGTCAGCAGAGGCACTCTCTGCCCTGGACAAACAGGGTAGGAGTTTACACTTACTGCATGTGAAGCTGCATTTTGAAGTGAATTCACAAACTCATGCGTTTACTACATCAAAACCAACTGCATTAAGTAAACTTCTGTCCCAACAGTCTGAACACCGGTGTCAGGATCATAACTGTGGTTGTATTTTCAGTTGCCAAAACTCAGCGAGTTGAGAGTTTTAAAGATGCTGAAATTGCCGTGCATGTACCAAACCAAGGCCAGGCCTTCAGTGATTTTCTGTCATGCATAGCTTGCTCACAGGAATTTGTCTAGTAGCTGCTTAAGGGATGTAACAAAATGACTGAAGAGCACCACGGCAGCTGATCAAAAGAGAACCAGCTGATAACATCGTTCTCCACTTTATTATAAATATATAAACCCGTATGGGCTCACTAGGATTAATATCTTAAAACTCAAACACTGTTTTTTCACAGATACTGCAGATGGAGTCTGTTCTGTTTGTCTGTGCTCTATTTATCTGACAATGTCTATGTTTTGGAAGGGCACATTTCCTTTCATTTTTTTAATCTAGATTTTCAGCTTCTAATTAATGAAAAGTTGGGAAGACTTTTGTTACCCTTTTTTTTTTTTTTTTTTTTTTTTTTTTTTTTTGTGTTAGCTATCTCTTCTTCTCTTCCAACTTCAGTATTGCACACTGCCAAGACAGCCCGGTTGCCATTCTAAATGCACTGTAAAGTACTGAAAGATGTTTCTATATCAGTTCTAGATTAATTTGTTTTTGTCTGAAAGTCCATCATTTTCCTCTTCCACATCTAAATCACTTCTACTTCAGCTGTCTCTTTTTTCACGTTTGGTGTGGTGACAAGAAATAAAAATGGCACTTTCAAAAAAAAGGAACTGACTGATTTCTAAAATAAAATCATATATACTTTTCCCGACATAATTTATATTGCCTGTTTTTCTCATCCCTTTTGAGCGTAGCTTGCCAGATTTAGATTTAGAGCAGCTTCTAATTTTTGGCCACTAAACTCTTTCAACTTAACAGCACTTTACGTCTCATTTCACGCTTTCTCTACTTCCTTAACAGTCATTTGCGAATATAAGAAATAAAGATATTGTAGAGGCACATCTTTCCTTCAGGGAGAGGCCGGTTTTCCTTCCCGTTCATGTTCCCTGCTAAGCGTTTTGAACATGCACATGATTGATTTTACAGGTTTTCCTGGAAGTAACAAACAGCAGCTTGTACTTCATTGGGGTCATCACTCCTTTTACAGGACACTGAAAAACACGACATTAATTTCCATTAGAAATGTATCCCCTATACGTAGATGCATATAGTACAATATTCGTACAACATGCGTCCAATACATATTGGTACCTTACATGGGTTTAAGCCTTTGTACCTCAGCTTCTCTGAAGCCAAAGTCCAAGTCCTCAGGTATTCCCTTGACCAGCTTTGGTGTTGTTACCCCACAGCTGATCTATATTTTTTCGAAGTGTATTAAAGCAGCACCTCAATCCCAGAATGCGTCATCTCTGTTGCCTGAGGAAAATCGGTGTCTCTCAGGAGCATCCCCAGAGAAGACGGACAGAAGTACATCTGTGAGGTCTTCAGCAATGTTCTTTAATTACCTCTCACCTTTATTTTCTGGTAAGCTACTTATCACAATATAATTTTTGTTCTTCTCCTCCAAAGAGTTCCTTGTTTGTTTTCATACTTTGACCTCCTATTTTCCACATCTGCCCTTCTCAGTCAGAATTTGGACTCTTTATTTGGCTCCACAGTCTGCCCAAAGTACTTTTGTGATTTAACCATTCTTTGTTTTGTTTTGTTTGTTAGTTTTTTGTTTTATGTGCTCAAATACATTTGAGGGCCAATTAGTGGCTAAACACTTGTGTTGATCACTTTGTTTTACTCTCCCATCTTCTCTGATTGTTCGTATTTTCCATTCTTTGTGGCTTTCTTTCTGATGTTTTCAGCTTATTTCTAGACTGGAATTCCTGGTTCACACCCGAAAATAAAAATATTGACCTACTTTTGCCTGCCCCAATACTCTGTTTCTTCTCCCACTGCTTACTCCCCTCCTGTTTTCTGGAGATACTCAACATCCACCATATGCTGTATAGTTCAAACACCTCCACACCTGCTGCCTTCGACATCCAAGTTTCACATCCACAGATAAAAACCTTTAAAAGGAGATTAACACCTAATAACAAACTTGGAGGGATGGACCAGTCTTTGATGTCTCCCCACTCCATAATAATGAAATCTCTAAAATGATGCTAACCTTATACATTTGGAGTTACAAATGAGACAAAGATCACGTTGTGCATGGCTTGATTGAGTGGATTTCTGAATAAACAATAAAGTTATGGGATATATTACACAAAGATCAAAATCACTCGTGTTTTCTCATTTATCTTCAAAAACCAGAAGCAAATACTAAACTCATCCAGGTTTTGCTCAAGGTGAAGTAAAATTTGTCTGCTTCTGAAAATAAAGAGCTAATCAAGACTGATATGAATCTATACTATTTCCAGAGAATTAGGGACTCCTCAAAATATGTTCCAGGCATCATGGATATCCAATTCTGTTCAAAGTACATGGCAAACAAAATAAATTAATGTCTCTAGTTACATATAGACAGAAGTGCTGTTGGTCTCCTAAATGTTTTGACCACATAAGATTTACAGGAAGTGTTCGTATTAGACTGGGTAAGAGAGGCCCCAGGATTAAAGATATATTTCTGGGTTGAAAGACAGTCCAGAATCTGAAAATCTGATTTGTCTTCAGGCCAACCAGAAACCAGTGGAATTGCTTTAATGCTTTAGTAATTCCCCCTGACATAATTTGATCCATAGGAAGTTTTGCAGAGTAAATTGCATGGGAAGAAGAGTTAATGATTGTGCTAATTAAGAGGGACGGGGACATGGATTATGTTGGCTGTTGTCTATATATCACTGTGCCATGTGCATTAGCTAAAAGCACCTACAGTTACCAATAGGTGGCAGAATATTAAAAAATAAAAAAAATTGCACTCACCTTTAAGCAGAGATTCAAACGTAAGCACCTTTTCTACATCCATCCCACATCTGCATGGAATTAGATGCGAAGAGAAAAATATTTGTGAAGGTGAGAGATTACTTGCTAGGATTTCCCATGTTTTTAGATAATCTCAGCAATTTCCCTAGAGCGTGTGAAAGCCCACAGTGCAAATTATTTGATCCTCCTCACTTGTTTATATAATCAGCCAGAAATGTCTCTGAACCATTGGAGGCTTTAGCTCGCTCTGGGCTCTGAGAACACCATTCTTCTGCCACATCAGCCTTTCCTACTTCCAGGGGTGAACAAATCCTGTAAACTCTGAGAGGTTAGCTGAAAAGAATTACCCCAATGCTCAGATGACCAGCTGAATTCTCAAAGAAATAGATTCTTAATGTTTCTAACGAAAGAAAACTTACAGAATTTTAGAATTTCCTGCGTAAAATAATTCATAGAAGCATCAGCAAAAGAAAATCATGGTAGCCTGCTATGAGGTTTGAAATACCAATTATATTATAATTGTTATAAATTAGTACATCTTACCCGGGGATACCTGTTTTAGATAGCATAGTACAGTGGCTCTACAGTTTTCTACCTTCTTACAGGCTTGATCTCTCAGCCAAGAGATCAAGAAATTTTTTTAAAAAGGAGGAATCTGTAGTTAATCAAACTTAGGTCCATCAGTATTTATGATTTATTTGGTTCCAAAAAAGTAATTACAATCACCACATTCTGCATTTCATTTGTGGTAGCTATTAGATTTGGACAAAAGAAAGAAAGCCAGCTGTACTGATGAGAGAGGTCTGGGATATCTGGTTGCAGGTAAAATTGCTAATGTAACATTTTTAGCACTAAAATGCATTTATGAAAGTTCTTTTCACATCTCATATCTGTTCCCATCACAGTCAAATGGACAAAAAAAAGAGATTGGGCTAATAGGATTTAACGTTCAAATCATCAGGAACATTACCATCAACTATAAAAGTAAATGAAAATATTTATACCCACAAATGTAGGCTACATTTTCTTTCTTTTTTCCCGAAGAAAACAAGGCTGTTCTGAAATTTCCAGTACTTTATATTTCTGAGCAGAAATTGATGACGTGTCTGCGTCAGCTGTTGGAAATCCAAATAGAGCTCCATAAACTGTGACTGGAATTAGAACTGCTCTGAACGTAATACTCAGAACCCTGTGCACTTTGTGCCCAGGATATGAACGAGACTTCATTTGCACTTAGAGCTAATTTGGAGAACTTCTACTTTAAGGCATCTTGGGCCAAATAGATGTTCCCCAGGAGAGCTCAGCCTCAAGTGTTTCAAACGTTTGTTGTGTGCACATCCAGTTATGTGCACGGAAAGCTGACCATTGGCACGGCTCAAACCCCACTGCCTTCACCACAGCTCAAGGAATGGCTTTATTGCATCGGTGCAGTGAATCCTGATAAAGCTTGTGGATTAGCTGCAAATGGAAAAATGTGATTGCTCCCGGCCATCCGAGAGGAAGTAAAAGAAAAAATTGTAGTGTTACAGAATTTAAATATTAATTTTCATTCTCAAAACAGTTGAAGAACCCCCTGATTTTTCTGTCTGCTTCCATTTCTAATGAGGGGACTATCTCTACTTCCTACCTAATTGCTTAACAGCTAACCTAAGAAACATGACAAATGGTAAAGGAAAAACATATTTAACTCTGCTTTTAAAGTTGGGGTTCTCTGATAGTGGTTTCTGTGTTTTGTTTGTTTGGGGTTTTTGCTTGGTTTCTGTTTTGTTCCATTTTAATTAAAAATATTTAATATAAAGAGAATTTTCTCACCAGGACTGTTTTTCTAAACTCTTGCTGCTCTGTTACTCACAATAAAAGAAAATAAATGGGATAATTCATAACATCATCACATCTAGAATGAAATAATGCCAGAAGATTTTCCCTGCATGGCTTCATGCTCATTCAAAGATCTAAAGCCAAATCAATGTCAGGCAGTTGGGACTAAATAAACCCTTAGGAGCTGAGGGGATCACTGATATGCATATACCACCCAAAAGCCTTCAGTAAGGATGGGGAGAATGAAGACAAGAAGAGCACTTTTCAGCTCCAAGAAGCTTTTTGTAAGCTCAAGCACACAGAGGTTTAAGGATCTTGAAGCAGAGCACAGTCACCCTCCGCCCAACACTCCTGCATGAACACTCTGCCCGAGGCCACCCCTTCTCTTTTCCACCAAAGCCAAGGGGTGACCTGAGCCCAGAGCAGCGTTTTGGGACCCATACTTGGTTTATGAGGCTTGAGTACAAAGCCGAGTCAAAAATTGGTGGTGAACCTCTGTTGTTGTCCTGTACCCAGGTTTCCCTCTTTCCTCTGAGTTGTTTTGCCATGCTCACTGAACAGCAGTGTGGAGTTGGGATGAACAGCTGTAGGTGACCAGGGCCAACACAGCAAACACTCACTAAAACTGGGGGGTAGACGATGCTCTGTTAGTCTGATTCTGAGATTCTTATTTCTCAAATTTTTCTCTTAAGGTCAGCAGGTTAATGTAGTACTCATTTCTGAATGAGCATGTCAAGAGTTTACTCTAGGAGCTAAAGTTTCCCCCCATCTGCAATTTTCCAAGCCATTAAGAGTTATTGGGCTACGTTTAATTTCTTTGGATATGCTCAATTGTTTAATCTGATTTACCAGATTGGGGCATTAGACATTTATTCTTCATTATTGTCTGATTAGAGCAGGCTGGAAGTTGCTCTCGACTGGGGAGAAACAGCAACTGCAATCTGCTGCTTTAGTCATAGCAATATTCCCAGGCAGGCACGGAGAGAAAGCGCAGATGGAAAACTGAGTTCTGAGGGGAATAAGAGCTGAAGGGTGCCACAAGTCAGACAATAATGGCTCTCCACACGCTTACAATATTAAATTTCAGGAACCAAATGCTATCATTTTGAGATTTTGTTTTAACAGACAAATCTTTAAATGGAACAACACGGGCTAGCAACCATGCAGCGTAGGTTTTTAGCCACGTTAGCAGGCAGTTTGATCTTGGCACAGTATCATTTTATAGAATAAGGTTAAAGCTGCCACAGGTGACAACGAGAGGCTGTAAATAGCTAATAGGTGTGCTTGATAAAACAATAGCATACCTGGAGGAAGGACATTAATATACTGCTAGGAAGATTTTTTCCCAAATGTCTGCAGTTCTCCCTGCAGCTCCTGATGTTCTCATCTAATTTCCGAGTCATGCTTCTGAGGCCTTAGCACCCTTTTGCAAATGTCAGTGTCAGATCTTCTGTCTGCAGAGGCGAAAGGGACAAAATTCGAAGGTTTGGATGGTACCATTAAAACATGGCTTTCACCTGCCATAGAAAATAAAATAAAATAATAATGTTAATTTATAAAATCAATAATGTTAATTTATATTACCTGTAGCATCAAATATCCAAGTATACATGCAGCTTGTAATACCTAGGAGAGATTTTACGTCTTTTCAGAAAAATTTATGCCAATCCCATGACAAAAGAAAGTATGAAGGCAAGAGCTCACAAATCAGGGGGATTTTTTTATAGTATTCATCAGAATCACCATTGGTATGTAGGTTTGGCATATGCAGCCTCTTATGTCTAAAAAAAAATTTCAAGATTCTTATCACCAACTGAAATTCTTGTGCCAAAAGAAGATTCTATCTTCTGTGCAGCTGTGATGAAGACACTCGTGGCACGTAGCTGGTTACAGCAGTAAGGCAATAACCAAGTGTATCTTCACCTCTATTTAATCAGGACATTAAATAGCCAAGTCTGCTCAGAGGATATTTTCCCTATATTAGTCAAAAGCAATAAACACTAACAAGCATTTAATTTCTTTACAAGGCGTAGACAACCTCTGAGCCAGCCTCTGTCTCTGTTTCTGCAAGCTGACACAACGGTATCCCAGCTAGATAATAAAAATAAACATTTTAGGGATAAATTTCTGTGGGCAAATTAATTTCCCAATAAATCAAAGGAAGTATACCCAAATGTTACCTCACTTTACCACTGATCAACACAAAGACATTTCCTGCAATGCCTCCTTCCATTTCGCCTGCTCAAATCCCAAATGATGATTTTACCTACATTGCAACGTGGGGCTCTTTCCTTGTCATCCTCCATCTCCATTTGACTTACCACTAAGTATTTAAATTTAAAGGAAAAAAATGTAAAATAAATGAGAACTGAATTGGACTTTCCCCCCTGAATACAGTCTCATTGGGTTGCACAAAGCAATAGCTATAGACTGTTTGGTTTGGATTGGTTTTTGGGTTTTATATTTACACCTTTTTCCCCCTGATTTCTACAGTTTGCTTTGGAGTTCGGCAGTTGGATTCAAAGAGCAAAGCTGAGGAGAGGGGCGTCTTTCTTGCTGTTCTGGTGCAATAGAAAGAAAAACGTTTCCTTCAGCGATCACCACCACGCTGGGGGTTCTCTTCCATTGATGGATCAGAAAATTGCGAGATAAGACTGAGGTATTTCAGCCCCTCCTTTTGCCTAGGTCATGATGTTTCCTGAAGGCAGTTTATTTTACCCACCACTTCTAGGAAAGACGAATAGTGACACATCTACAGGAGCAAGAAGCAAACCCAACCCAAGGCCACAGCAGCATTTTCAGCATAAAACAATTCCGAATATTTAAGTAATTTTTTTTTGTCAGTTAAATTAATAACATCGAAACCAAAATAATTTATGCCAAGCTCTTGTAAGGTCCTTCAGCAATCAAGAAAATTACTCATGTTGTATGTTGAACTGTCAATTTAATCTGCAAGTAGGCTAAAGGATAACTAAAAGGGAAGTCATTAAACACTAGTTTTTCATGCTGTATAAATCTCTTTTCCACAAAATCACAGCCCTCTATACCAAGTTGTTTAGCAGGAATAATTTATTATTTATGTTATGTTACCAGCTCATTAGCTCACTTCAACCAAACCCAGCTTTTATTGTGCAGGGCACTGCACAAAGAGATATAAATGACATTTCCTGGAGCTATGTGTGACAGACACCATCAGTCACAGCGTACATATGGAAGTGGAATTACACCCAGCTGAAAGCACAGGGGCTGTGCCATTGATTTCAGCAGAGGTGGAATTTCACTCATATAAATGAAGCCACAAAAAATTAGTTGATGTATTTCCTTGAGGTGAGATAGGAAGAGTCTCAAAGTGCAGTGTGGAGCATTTTGTTCTCATTGCTGAAGTGGAATTCAGTGAACCATGGATCAGAACAAAGACTGAGTTTTATATATTCCCATTTAACTGATCAAAGCCTGAGATTATCCATGGAGTACAATTTCCCACTCAGAAACACAGGACTGTATTGCATCACCTAGCGACTGAAAACATTTTGCGTGTTCACCTTCATTCCACATGTATCGACAAATATACACAAAACGTAGTTAGTAAATTGAAAAAGATATTTTTTGATGATGATTACATTTATTTGGTATTTGATGCTTGCTAATGAATATATTCATGTTGCCCCTTTGGGACAGCTTAGAAATTCTGACCATTTTTTGCTAGCGTGTAGTAAGTGTGTCACACATTGCATACTGTGTAACAATCCAATAAAGCATTTCCTCTAATACTGCACAAGACTAATAAATAATTTTCTATGTTTGTACTTAGAATAGAATAAAATATATTATTATATAACAATAGATATTTTTAGGTGTTCTATTATTTTTTAAACATTGAGAACGTAATTTGCATCTTTCTGCTAATAAGCCTGTGTTCCAACCCTGTACCTCTGTTTCAGTATCTCACTTTTGAAGAAGACAAGATTAACGTGGGAGTTCCAGCGTTGTAGGCTTACCTGCTGTTCTGCTGGGCTGCAGCACCTGGAGGATGTGCTGTCTAGGACACCCATAAACTCTACAGAATGATTACATGAAGTTAATAAACTGATTAATGCACGTGACAGAAAAATTCAGCCTTCACAAAAAAGATCCCAAACCCACAATTTAAAATGCTTTTTAAGCCCTTTGTTGTGGTGTAATGCTATGAGAAGGTGAGATTTATTTTTGATTAGTTTTGTGCTGGTATTGGTTCAAAAAAACCTTGTTTTTCTCTTCCAGCTGCCTTTACAAAGCAAAGCTAAACCAAACAGACAAATGAAAAATAAATAGAAGTCAGCTGCATCTAGTCATCTATCTTTTCAGGGAGATTGTCTTTTGAATCAGGCCTCACGGGGTCACAATGAAAATCCAGTGAGAGCAGCGCCCACTACCAGCTCTCCACACCGCTCAGTGGTGCTTGGAGAAGCCCAGCCCGCGTTCTCCACGGATGAAGGCACACATGGGCTGGAGAGCTGAGGCTGGGATCTCTTCCAGGCCGTGTTCCTAGAAAATTAGACCTGTGGCAACAAGATCTTTGTGTGTCCTTCTGAGCCACAGAACCCGAAAAGCGCGCGTGTAGGGGTTCGTAGCCATGCGGCTCGTTGGCCGCTTTTTACATCCAGGGCTGAGATGAACAATCCTGACAGGAGGAGTATTGTCCCGTTTCGAGAGATCACAAAAGTTCGGTCTGAAATTCACATGTGATTGTCATAGGGGGGGAGAGTCTTACGCTATGAATATTTCATTATCAAAGTGAGAAAGCGTTTTCCCCTCGAGCAGATTTTGTTAGTTAGCATTTTTATCTCTAGCCTTCACAGCAGAATCCCAGGTTGAATTACATGCTTCCTGAAATATGTTCAAGGAATTCCCTTCTGCTCACCACAAAGTCATTTTCTGTGGCAGAGCATGGAAAGGAGGAGAGAGAAAGAATATCAAAGATAATTAGAAGGGGAAAAATGAATAAAATATCACTAAGAAAATTCCTGCTGTGGTGCACCAGGAGAAAATCAGTACCTCAAAGACCTCTTTTTCAGCCTAGATTCTTCCTTATGAAGAAAATAGATAGCCAGCAACCCACAGATTAGAAGTAAATGATTTTGAATATAACATGTAAATACAAAAATAATACTTTTTTCTCCGATTATACCTGAAGAATTCAAAACACTTTTCTTACATTTTTTCTCTCTTCTCCTTTCACCAATGCAATATGTAATGTTAAAAATATCTATGGACCATTGTCAGAAGATGGACTGAAAACAATATTTGGCCGGCTGTACGCTCGCCTACCTATTTTACACACAATTGTGTGAGCACTGTCAGAGCACCTATGTCCCAAAACTTTTTACGGACTGCAGTGTGCAGAATTTTAAAGGGAATGTTTTTAATGGACCAAGATTAAATTTTCCATATAGTTTACTCTTGGAGGCAGCCTTGGATACGGTAGATTTGCTTTAACCACTAAAAGGTACAACGGTTTTGTCATTTAGACATCAAAACTCTGAATAACTCATACCGACCTTTTTTCCCACTAGACAGAGGCATTTTCAATAATCACCAAAACTCTTTTTGTTTTTTTTTGGTTTTTTTTTACATTTCATTTGACTTCTTACATGTAGACTTAAGAAAATGTTTGTATAAGTTTGAAACATAACTTTACTGTGTGAGATGTGGAGGGAACAATCGTAATTCAAATAAATTAGAGGATTTTTTATCTAGAAGAAATATGCGCTCTGAGTTAAAACTTACCGTGCATAAGTAATGCAATCATCTATTGTTTTGTAATTATTGGTTTATTTTGTAATTTACAATTCAGTGCTCATCATTTAGGGGGCTTTTAGTTTAAAAACCTTTTTAAGTCTTAACATTAAACATTAACAATAGGGTCAACGTGAGCAGAGAAGGTGCACTTGAAAAAATAGAAAAGAGGGTGGCTATTACCATGAAAGAAATTTCAAGGAAGAAAAAAAAAACAACATTCAGGAGGTGTAGCCTCCTCTGGAAAAGCCCCCCGTAGATTTCTGTATGCAGCACGCATGGGAGAAAGGGGAACTCACGGTTCCTTCTCTAATTTGCAAGTCATCATAAGGCCATGGGGAGCTGCCAGGTTTTTGGAACATCCCTGATATAATTACATTAACCTCATCTGGTGAAATCTGAATGTAAATTACTTCTTCACTTAATAAGAGGATTTAATTGAAGTTGTTCTCAGTCATTGTGACAGATTTCTTAGGGAAGGTTTGATATTATATACATTTTAAATGGTTCTTGGGTTTAAAAAAGCCTCTGTTGAAAAGGAATTTTACATCTCAGTGGTTTTTAAGAATGAACTTCAAAGAAAGCAGGAAATATAAGTATTCTTGTCCTCACTGCAGCTATAAATGGTTGGGATCTTTAGTCATGGTAAATGAGAACAGGCACGGGGATTTATGAATTAAAGTATCACCCAGCCAATTAGCTGCAGAAATAACATCCTTCCCCTCAGGATAGAGTCATCTCTTCCCAGTTATAGCAGCTCAAATGTCAAATATGTAGTAAATGTTGTGAATGAGAAAATCTCAACACCTCTTTGCCTTATTTTAAACAGAAACAGCTAGGTTTTTGACTTTTGGGGTTTTTTGGTTGGTTGGTTGGTTGGTTTTGGGTTTGGGTTTTGTTTTTTTTTTTAACTAATTATGTTATTTGATCACCCAGTGCATTTTCCTGCCTCCTCTGATATTGTCAGCGGTGGCAACAGGGGAGGGGGCCAAAGCCCTTTTCAAAATGGTTAAAGAACAGTATAATGATTGGCTACTAATTTTTTTTCTCCCATCACTGAATTTTCAGATGTCTTTTAATAATACTTTATTATTGAATACATTTAATGGTATTTATTTCCCCTTAATAAGCCTCAAGATGATGAAAGATGAGAGAAAACCATAACAGAATTTTCTCTAGCTCAACACTTTTAGCCTTACAGAAAACCTAATATATTTTTAATTTATTTATTTTGGTTTCTTTTGATTTTATTTATTTCTAAGCTGAACAAAGCTGTTAATAATGCCTTCCACAGATTATTTTTATCAAAAGAACTTTCTTTTGCTAGAAGATACTTAAATATTTATATAGAATGTTTCCACCCTTGTTTTGTGAGATATTGCAAAAAAAAGGAAGACACGTAAGAAGTACTTTCTTATTAAACTGACTGCTTCACAGTTGGTCACAAAAGCCTCTTGGCATCTCAGGGAAGGCTTATGTGTTCAATTTTTTATTCCATATCTCTACCCCCTTCCTCCCCAATCTGTATCAGTTGGTCTAATAAAACATACGACCATACCCTATGATCCTTATACCTTTGGATTATCAAAGCCAAATCACTCTTTTTAAAAATACAATAATTTTAAAATGCTTTAACAATTCCAAAATGCTTCTTTATTGTAAAAAGAAACATGCTGAATGGAAAAAAAAAAAAAGTGCTCTGGCAAAAAGATTGGTGATATTATCACTGAAACCTTACTGAAGAAAATAAAAAAAGCATGTTTAATTACAAAACCTCTACAGTAAAAACAGCTTGCTGAAAAAACAACACAAAGATAATAAGCTATAACTGGAAGCTGACACCAGACAATTTTCAGACAGAAATAAGATGCAAATGTTTAACAGTAAGAGTAATTAACCATTGGAATAAGTGACATTAAGACGAAGACAGGATGTTTCCTAAGAGGTATCATTCACTTTAGCTATATTTATGGAACTGGAAGCAGGAATTAATTCAGGGAAGTGCATCCATTAGATGCCATGGATGAGTCAGCAACATCTCCGAAACGGCAGCATCAATCTTCCCATGAAACTATCATGTAGCACTTTGTCTCTTACAAGCAGATCGTTGACCACAGCCATTAATATCTGCCTTGCTCTGTACTGTAAAATGTCCCAAAACGAAGCTGATAATGACCTAAGAAATTCAGATAGACTCCGAATCAGACCGTCTTCACCATAAGTTTCCTAGCTAGGAACACTCATGAGAAACAGGTTTCCTGTTGGGCTTGTTAGCAACAGGTGATGGTTGTATTAAGAATTCTCTCTTATTTAAGGGTAGCTGGCTGCCCCAGAATGAGGCATGAGTAATGCCAGAGCAAAAACCCCAAACCAACAAGGAAAAAAAAAGGAGAAATAAAGAAAAACCAATCCTCCTCACACCCTGTTACACTGCCACAAGCTTAGACCAAAAGTTTGTGCCAGTGCTGTTTAATATAATATTCTTGGGAACCATTAACGTTGGTTTTGTTTTCCCTTCGAGTGCCAGAGCTGAGGCAGATCTCGAGCGCAGCAACAAGGAGTTTTCTAGGTGGTCAGTTGTGGGCTATGCCATTATTCCCCTTCTGAGCTCTCCCTGTAAATTCAACCTGTCAGATGTTTGAGGCCAACCCAAACACTGCGAGTCTTTATTGCTGCACAGTGACAGCGAAAAGGTTTGTAAGAACAAAAGATGCGGTGTGGCAGATGCAGCCGGCGAGAGCTGAAGCCAGCGAGACACCACGTTTGCAAACAGACACACACCTCTGCTGCTCATCCTCCCTGTCACTCCTGGAGGTTCCCTATGACACATGGCATTGTCTCATTCACTGCAAACAAATCACAAACACCTTCAAAGTACAGTCAGACAGCAAATTATATAATAAACTAGTATGCTAATCTCAATCTAACCAGATTCCTTTAAAATAATACTTCTGTTCAGAGTAAGGCTTTCCTATCTCAGTCACAGAAGCCAGGTGTCATGGATGAGCTTAAGTAAGTGATTTTTTTGTAAATCAGGATGAAGAAATTTTGTTAAAATCGAATTTGTTTAAACTGCTGATGCCTGAGAGATGGAGGCTCCCTAGAGCAGAGGCCAGACAGGATTCAGAGAATTAAATGGGGATTTATTGCAGGGCCTTCAACAGGGACACCTCGGGCATTCAGAGCCCTCTCCGGGAGAGGCCACACCCAAGATGGACCCCGGGTCATGAGTTTTCTACATTTTTATAAGTTTTGATCAATTTACATATCAGGGTGAATTCTCCAATTACAGTTTCAGATGATGATGGAATTCACCCCAAGTCTGTCCCCCCTTTTAGAGCTTTAGTTTCCATAGTTTGAGGCCTGGAACAGCGAGGTGTCCTTGAGTGCAGCCTGGAGAGGATTTGTTCTGTCTAACTAGAATGTGAGAACGGGAGTTAACAGTCTAGATGGAGTTTTAGAGCTACACTAAAGCAGTACAGGGTCTAAGAAATGTAAAAGCTAAATCTTAAAGCATCACTACTAGTCAACAAAATCTTGCAAAGAATATGAGTAATGCTTTAAATTTTTTTCCCCCAACATAAACTTCTACATATCTGCGCAGAAACACAGGATGAATCAAATGCCAGCCAAAACAAATAATATAAATCAGACTGTGCCTCTTTTCCAGACACCTTTGTCTAAGACCAGTGGCTCCCCTGTAAAATGAGAATTTTACATGCTGACAAAAATATGCTGCAAGCTGGTATTGTCAACCCTGAAACCAAGAGTTCAGCTGAGTCAGGAGCTGCCCTTCCATTTTCCACCAGTGGAAGTCATCCTGCAGGACATGCCACTGCCCTTTCTGGCCACTGTCATGGGAGTCTGTAAACCAAGGCTCCGTTTTCTTCAAATGAGAAGCTGTGAAACCATCCGTCTAGTAAGAGCATTTTACTTACTATGATTTTTATTTTTTGACAATATAAAAGGCATTTAGATACAAAAAGTCTGAGGCAGCACCTTCAAATTCCTTCTGTTCACTGCAGAGGGATTATTTTATATTCGGGTCCATCATCAATGTTGTTAATTTGGGAACAAAATGACTTTAAGACTTGAGTAGCACTATTGATGCTTCCTTTTTTCCTTTTTGTAATCAGACAACTGAATTTCAACTACAGCAATATGTGCAACTAAACAAGATTATGTTTGTAATTCTGCAATTACGGATAAGTCTAAGCTCCCTTTAGTATGATACTTATAACTTTTATTCACATTATTTCATTACCTGTAATACAGGATAACCATAAACAGGAAAAAAAAGTAGATTTTTATTCTCTTTTTTTTTTTTAAACAAGACTTTATCATGACAGTCACTTTATTTTAACATCATCTTCTGACATGAGATCATTGTGCTGAACATTATAAAGCAGTGCCTTGTGAAGGAGCAATTACCCTGACTAAATGGATTTCTAAGCAGATTCAAAGAGAAAGATATCAACAAGCAACGAAATGTACATTAGTGGAATAAAGCTAAATCAAATAAGGATTTGAAGACGCAAAATGATCCTCACATAATGCAGCATTCTAACAGCTTAATTAAAAAATGATTTTCATGTTCAAGCGACTCTGTGACATTGTAGTTCAGCCATAAGATGCACAAAATTGGCTGATGGGGTTCCTCTATGCCCGGCTTCTCCAGCTGTAACATAAATAATCAAAAGAGAGGCCACTGAAACAGCAAAAGAATTGGAGTTATGGCCCATGTGCTGTCACCCTGAGAATAAATCCAGAGAGAAGTGGGGACCCTTATCTCACTGCACGCCTCAGAGGGATGTGGCTGGCCACGGACGCGGCTTTGTGCTGACTCAAGGGCAGCAAGGGTGGCTATTGTGATGCTGCATGGAGCAGCAGGGACCAAATTTCACTGCATTTCAGCAAGCCAGGGCTGTGACGGCACGGAAGACTTACCGAGGTTCATAAGATCATGTAACGATTTGGGTTGGAAGGAACCTTAAAGACCATCTTATTCCAAACCCCTGCCGTGGGCAGGGACACCTTCCACTGGACCAGGCTGCTCAGATTCCCATCCAGCCTGGCCTTGAATACTTCAGGGATGGGGCAGCCACAGCTTCTCTGGGCAGCCGATTCCAGTGTCTCACCGCCCTCACAGTAAAGAATTTCTTCTTAATATCCATTCTAAAGCTACCCTCTGTCATTTCAACAACATTCCCTCTTGTCCTGTCATTACCTGCCCTTGTAAACAGTTCCTCTCCAGCTTTTTTGTAGGCCCCTTTAGGGATCCCCATAATAAGGTCACCCCAGAACCTTCTCTTCTCCAGCTGATGCTTAGTTCTTTCTCCTGATGAAATGAAATGCTCACCATGATAAACTTTAATGTAATATGCATGTTTCAAAGCTTTGAAACTTGATTGCATGTACTGTAATATTTAGCAAGTATTTGTAGAAGTGTCATACTGCAAAGCTTTTTTCAGGTGTTCTAGGACCAGAGTTTTCACTGCACAAGCCATTTCACTTGTTTCCCTAGAAATCTGTCTTTTTACTGATGGAGAAAACTTTACTTTTGACACTATCACATTTTTCAGCATGTATGTTAACATAATATTTATTTCTTTAAAGAGGTAAAGGAAAAGAATTCCTCGGTAGGAGCTCCTATATCCATTTTATTAATTTTCATCACACTAGCCCAAGGTGCACAATCCATTCATTGATCATAGATTCAACACCAAATCCTGCTTCCCTGCGTCATTTGAGAAGCATCACTGCCCAAAATGAGACAAACTTGGGCTCTACACACACCAGCTTTGTTTGATGGGGGAGCGATGCTTTTGCAGGTTAGTGGCTGAAATGTCGAGAGGATAGAATACTGATATTAAAGTGCATTTAAGGACTCTTACCTGCCTGCTTCGTCAGGCCTGCCATTCCCCAGAACAGAATGGGAGAGATGTAGACTGCATTTTAGTGAGAAGGAGGGCTGGGTGGCCAGCCTGAGAAAGATTTGCATAGAAATGAGGTCTAATAGCATACAGCATAGTAACACCTCAGAGAGCAGAGGGAGTAGAGTTTGGGACAACAGCCTGCTCAGTTTTATAGTTCCTTTTGTTCCGAGACTTTGGGCCATCTAGCACATAGTCTAGACTAGAAACATAAGTACAATCACATCAGGCTTGTGCCTAGAGCTGCTAAGCCTCCTGAAACAAAATGTCCAGGTGACAAATAAGGAATTGGGAATTTAAGCTCCAAGACCAAGTAATGAATAACACTCTGATTTATCTGTTCTTGCTTTGACTCACCAGCTACTGTAAGAGAGGAAGGCTCCTGACTCCACAGCCAACTCTGTCATGAGGTATTTTGTTGGAGATTTTCTCGAAAGACTGCTGGCTTTCACTGGTGTTGCAAGAAATCGTCAGACCACGTAACATCTGTGCGATCTTGGTCCAGATTTAGCAGAGAAGAAAATGTCAAGAGGCCCTTCATAGCCGCCAACCTCACTGCAAGTTTAAAACCCAATTTGTTATTAGAATTGATAGGAATTAAAGTCATGCTGTACCCTGAAGGAGGGGCAAGAAATCCTCAAACTGAAGTAACACAAGAGATTTATGCAGCTGAATTAAAGCTTTCACACATGCTGTTAATTTACACAAAACAGCTGTTCTATAGCCGTAATCAGAAAGTGTTAGGACGCATTTATAAAATTAGACTTTGGAATACATTGCAAAACCTCAGAAGTGAACACTCCAAACACCAATTATTCAATCACTGTGAAACTGTGTTCATTTCCAAGAGAGAACATTTTGTTTGACATGCCAGCTCAAGGCTTCTGTGTACTTGACTATGTTGATCCTTGAGAAATTACATACATTGGAGGTTTGAATAACATGCAACAGATTAGCTAGAAATTGGAAAGCATTCTTTGAAAATGAATTTCAGACTACAAAAGGCTGAGCTGCGTTGGCAGGCATCCTTGAATTTGACAACTGATGCACAGAGGGCAGGAACAAAACACTTTTTTTTTGCGGGGAAATTCTCTAAGGGAGTTCTCTAAGAAAGTGTTGCAGAAAGTACAATAGTGACAAAGTAGTAACTACATCTTGTTATCAGCGTGAAAGCCAGAAGAGAATTAATTAGAGTCTGTTCCCATTGTTGTTTATGTCACAGTGGCTTATAAGCTCTCTTATCAATGCACATCCACAGCGTATGTGGCACTGCACAGACACAACGTCGTGTGTGGCTCGGGGAAGAAAGGAGCACCTGGCAAGATTTGACTCAAGCTTTTTACCTGAAGTGCCACGCTTAAAAGAGTGTGATGCTCTTTGCATATCTAAGTACTAATACAAAGATTTGACTCTCAAATATTTTCATTTGTCTATTCAAATTAATTTGGAGTATTGAAACCGCATTTGTGCAGCTGTCGTGTGAGCTAAAAGGGATTTGGTGAGACAGAAGAAGGAAAGGATGATGGAGGAAAGGGATAGATGTTTGTTTACTACATCCCAAAAATATTACAAACGTTTTCCTCTGCAAGCCTTAATCCTTCACTTAACCCTCCCATGTTAGCAACCAATCCCCTGGGACAGGATGACTTCTCTAACGCGTTTTAAAAGATACCTTTGAAACCTACAGGACCATTTAATGTCCCAAATTCCATGAAAAGACCACTGACCTCCTGAGTGATATTTTCCTGCCTTATTGATCTTTTCAGGTTTTAGTGGAATCATAGAATGAAGATGAGCTTAAATTCTATTTTAAATTTAGCAAATTGTTGAGTCTACAAAGGCAGTGTTCTAAATTTTTAGCTACTGAAACTCCATACTGGAAACTCCCAAATTAACACCTGCAGTTCCTCTCCACACTCCATTCGATTTCTCTGGTGAAGTGTTACCTCCTAATCAAATGGCACTCACATGGATGGTCAGTAAATCACCTTTCCACCTCATTCCACTACAAAATATATCCAACCACTATATAAGAATTCTTAAAGAGATTAATTCAATACACTGCTATATTATCCATATGAAAAGGTTTCAATAAATTCAAGGAGAAACCTTTGCTAAAGACCAGAGGATAGAAGAAATTAATATTTTGACATTAATAATAAGGAATTGCTAGGTGTTTGCTATTTTGAAATATTTTACATATGCATATACATTAGAAGAGGTAGTAATCTCTGCTCTTCGGTGAGTTTTGGTATCCAAGGAAAAATAGTTACCGTGATAATTCATTGTCCTACGCTTAACCCATACTCAGAGTAAGTTCAGTAATAATGCCAAAGGGTGATAACTAAAATAAAAGGGAAATGTTCTTGACTTGCACATCTTGGTCCTACTTAAGTATTGCTGCACTTGTCAAACTTAAGATGACAATTCTTAAAAGTTTCATTTTATCCTGTCAGTCCTTGCCCCATTTTTTAAGCTTTTAAGCTTTCCATTCATTTGTGACCCACTTCTGCCTTTCCCTAGACCTTTCCTGCAGAGATGAACAGCACCAGGTGAGGAGGAGATGGGTGGAACATCCATATTTTCAGAGCAATCATTGATTCAGCCTAGGGATGCCACCCTTTAGGCACCATGTATCAGCCTCCAGCCTCCTTCTGAAGCAGACATCCACCCTCCAGTCGTTTTGCTGAAATTTCCTCTCAAATAGTGAAGATTCCCTGGGAAACAAAGGGTGCAGGAGCAGTGTGCCCACAACTCCAGCCCCATCAGATGGAGCAATTCCTGTCTTGTTTTCCAAAACCCAGGGGTTGTCTGTTATGAGGGACCCTCAAGCAGACCCCCCTGTGCCCAGGCACAGGGCTGAACTCTGCCTGTCCTCATCTCAGAGCTCAGATTTTCAAGGACACCAAAATAGATCTGCTACTGGCATTTTTCATAATGCAAGTCATCAGCAGTGGTATTTCTTTTTAAGTATCCAGTTGCTGTCATTCCTTTTGGAATTGGTGACTAATAGGCAGTAGACATCAACATGAATTAACTTGATATTAAAGCAGCTCTCAAGTGGGGCCCCAGAAGTGTTTGTTACAGATGCAGCAGCATAAAGACATTAAGGCAAGTCATCCATTGTTTTAAAGCAGTGTGACATCCCATTCACTCTGCTATTACATCACCTCATGTTGTTTCAACATGGAACTTCAGAGAAACTTAAAAAAACAACAAAAAAAGAAAAGTTATTTTTAACACTAATTTCTCTGGTTTTCAGAATTTATCTCGGAGACATTTTTCACATAAGGATATATTCATTCACTATATCAAGATCACATATAGAATCAGACACCAAACAGGGGACAAGATCTTTTTCTCTGCATAGACATCATTCCAGCAGCTTGGCCTGCAGGAATTACATCTCCAAAGTTCTCTGTATGTTCTCACATTACACTCTGGTATGTTTTACAGTGGGATGGATTTTATTACCTTTTTGAATGAAGTATCACTTGCTTAAGTCTTTCTAGAATTTAAACAGAACTACTTCAGAGAAATTTACATTCACAGGGTATAATGCAACCAAATAATAAGATTTTATGATACTATAATATTTTATATCATATAACAAATAGCTATATTGTCAAAAGCACAGCATGTACAGTTGGGGTTAAATTCTCAATAGAGTTCAATTGGGTGAACAGATAACTCTTTCTTTTTTACTCTCCCTCCTTTTTCAGACAAGTTTTAAAATCCTGGTCCTTGGTACTGTGTTTTTGGCATATTGAACACTTAAGAGCATAGTGCCCAGTAACAAATACTTTTGGGCCTGACTGTTGTGAAAAAGATTAACTTGGGGCAACAGCAGAGTTGTGTTTATTATTTAGCTATTTATTTTTAAGTAGGAAATAATACAAATGCTACGACTGAAGTTAAAGGTATGAAAATGGAGCAGGACATAAAATAGGACAGAATGAGTTAAGTTATGAAAATCCATTTTTTTTCCTAGATAAAATGACATTTCAAAATCAGCTATGTGTCTAAATCACATCCTTTATTTCATATGAATTAAGCAAAGAATCTAAGTGAGAGTAGTCATGAAAACTGCTCTGTAATTACCATGGAAAGATACAGCCTGCCTATTTGCATTAAAGGGACAGAAATCTTTTGCATTTCTGACAAATTAGCTTCATTGTTAAATATAGCTTTGAGGGGGTTCCTTTTCCCCCCTTATGTTCTGTATCACTATAAATTACACTTCAGTGGATCTCTTTCAACTGCTTTTGGTATTGGAAAATGGCCATTTGATATCAGAGGAGCTGGAAAGAGACTGGCATCCCTTCACAGGCAGGTCCAATCTTCTAGAAATACAAACACTTAGAATTCAGAATAAAATATGAAATGCCAGTGTCTCCCGTAGGCTAAGTTTCAAGGAACTTCTAATCACAATTTAGAAATATTTATTTAGAAATATAGGTGTCCAAACTAAAAGATTAGAGATAGACATTTGTCCAGTATATAAATAGGTGATATTAAAGTTAATACTTTTTAAAATCATGCTTGTCATAATGGAATTAATAAACAGGATTACCTTAAAGTCTGTATCAGTTTTTTAAACTCTCCTTTTTTTTAACATTCTAGGACATAATTATGAAAAATAAGTATGGGTTTTTTCTCAACAAAAAAGGAAGCGCTGTGAGTCAGAAGATCTGGCTCTGGCCCCAGATACATCCTGTGATTAATTGCTCTGAATGCATTCTCTGTGTATCAAGGTTCTTTTTCTCTAAAATGGGAATAGTTACCTAACTCTGAATAGTTCAGGTTTTGGACAGCAGTTCAAATTGTTAGTGAGTAGAAGCTGAGGGAATACCTTTGCACATTCTCTGAGCATTGTTTGCGATGCACAGTGGTAAATCTAAGTTGAGGCATTTTTTAAATAGTGTGAAATGATTGTTGTTAAAATGTGCACTGCAGTATATATTAGGAGAGAAAAAGTTTTCAGTTCCCTGCAAACAGAAATGTTAATTTCCTGAGCATGCCTTGCAAACACATATATTTTACATTCAGGTCGTGGTTCAGAGCACACTTTTCTGAAAGCTTTTCTTTTACAGCTTTTCATCTGCTCAAGCCATCACTACCCAACAGCCACCCTTGGAGCTCCTCCTCTCACACGTGCCCCATGGAGGAGTGCAGCGTGCAGGTGGGGATTTGTCTGAAGAGAGATGTTTTGCTGGGTTCCATTTCATACGGCTTCCTGATCCAATGGGAATCCCACCTCTCGTGCCAACACGTTTTGGAAGGTAGCACGGAGCAGGAATGAGCGCCTTTGTGTGCTGGAATACACAATACTGCCACAAAATGCGTAGCCCTAGTAAATGCCATTTGTGAAACATATTCAACCACTGGCACCTATGAAGCAAGGCAGGCATAAAAGCTAAAGTAAAACCTTACCTAAGGGCTGTGCAGCCGGGGGCCAGCGGCATGCAGGGAGAAGCACTGAAAGGGGCTTATGAAAAAGAGGGAGAAGGATTTTTTCACAGGCAGACAGTGACAGGGCAAGAGAGAAGCATTTTAAACTAAAAGAGGAGAGGTTTAGATTAGATGTAGAAGTTCTTTACTCAGAGGGTGATGATGCACTGCAGCAGCTTACTCAGAGAAGGCGTGGAGGCCCCATCCCTGGAAGTGTTCAGGGCCAGGCTGGATGGGGTTTGAGCAGCCTGGTCTAGTGGAAGGTGTCGCTGCCCATGGCAGGGGAGGTGGAACAGGGTGAGCTTTAAGGTCCCTTCCAACCCGTTCTGTTGATTCTGTGAAGGAGAAGGACCCTGTGGAAGAGCAAAAGGGCAATCACAGCTTCCTGCATCCGCATGGTGTCCTGTCAGCTTTATGGGAGTTGTGCACGCAGGGGGCACCTTTCACACATTAATATTGCAGCCATGGGATTAGCATCACAGGACACAGAAACTTATACATTTTATCAACACTTAAATGCTGTGGCATAATTGATGACTTCTGGAGCAGTGTATTTCTTCTCATGTCCAATGGTGGTTGACTGGCAGCAAAGAATATAAGATCTGGTATTAGCTATTATTTGAAGACAAGACTTTTTTTGTGGGTGTTGAATTAAGTTTCAAGTGGGAATTAGAGCTTTTTGTAACTAAGAGAGAATTTGATTTAAAGTACAGGATGTGTATAAAGGTCATAAGAGAAAAATGAGGCAACTGTAGATTATGTATTATTTATGGATATAGAGAGGAATAAATATTCATAATTCAAGGAAAACAGATAACATGGGGCTAAGTTATTGAGTGTTGTCTACTAAGAAAAAGAAAAAGTCCTTTTAAATGAAGAGAGATTATTCCTTCCCGCATGTGTAAAGACAGTTAGAAAAGTGTGATTTGTTTGACTGTGACTCATCCTTTCAACATTTGACGGATATGAATCAGATGACCTTCCCCTGGGAGCATATGCTGAAAACAAACTGAAGTTTCTGATTGTTTAGAACTCTTCAAAGATAGTTCTTGCAGTCAACAGGATCATCTTCATTTAGTGCTCACTTTTGTGGCTTTTTCCCTTTCCTATCAGCCGCAGTCAAAGAATACTATTCCCCGATAATGACTTGTTTCTCCAGTACAGAGTGAACAAGGTACTTAAACAGGTTATGTACTGCACCAGAGGATGGGAGACATGGAAGGGGAAGGACTCCAGCTGAGCGTGTTGATGGTTGGTTTGACACCACTGTGCCTGCCACAAGAGGAACATCTGGGGGCACCAAGTCTGAGTGAGAACACTTGAGCAAACCAGTAAATTGCCCTGTGAAAAGGTCTGATCTTCAATTCATGGACAAGTCACTTACTGAGAAGGTCTCCCTGGAAACCTATTTTAATTTTTATGAAATGTTCTCCATCCACCTAATGGACAATGACAAAGTTGCTTTGTAACCACTCCAGTTCCTCTGAGACATTTAATTGACCTTGGGAAGAGGTCAAAGAGTTGAAGCAGGAAGCTTCCAGTAATGAAAAAAATATTCCTTTTATTCCCACAGTTACTGTTTTGTCTGTCACACTTTCTGAAAGTCAGCCTACCATAGTTGATAAATCTGATTACAAACCAACCACAGAAAGTTTGAGGCTCATCTTGGGATGTCTCACAGCAGTGAAGAATGCAGCTGTGGGACTGAAGAAGTCCAGGAGAAGAACAATTTACATTCAATAGGTAGACACCCCCAAGCATTTCTGTAGGGTTACTCACATCCATGCGGCTCTGGATACATACCTTGCACTGGAGGAACCAAATCCCAACTGTCCTATGAACTGCAGAAGACTTTCCAGCTCCTTCAGTGACATTTTATATTCTCTTGGTCATAAAAGACAAAGTGTTCTTCTGCCTCAGTTATCTCAATTATAAATGAAGATATCCAGAAACTGAAGCAGAACCTAAATAGATTTTATTACTATGAACGAATCCAAAACAGTAAAGTACTGACATTTTTCTCAGAAAGCTGGGGGGAAATCTGAAAGCAATAACCCTCAACTAAACCTAAGAAAAATATGGAGGGCTAGTAGAATGGGAATTTACATTGAAATGTGGCCAGGGAAATGAAGAAACCCTGTTTGCACTCACCCCTGCCAAGGCATACTGTGGAGGACCATGGGCTCCACACAGCATTCGGGTACGCCGCAGTTCCCATGGAGCTTTGCTCAGCCTGTGCTTGCTGATGTGGATGCTGCACAATCGAATCTTGGCTGCAGTTTGGCAAAAGTACAGGTGCCAAACAGCAGCGTCCCTTGTCTGAGTGTCTGAAAGGAGAAATACAGTGGAGGGAGAAGAGTTAAGATGTATACAGTCTTATCTGGAACAGGATGCAAAGAAGAGAGGACTCTTTTGGCTGATTTCACAGGGAAAATAAACCTAATAGTGAGATGTTCTGGACTGTATCGTCAGCTCTGAAAGACACAGAAGTAGCTCTCTTACTTGAGATATTTTAAATTGGAGGGAACAAAATCCCAACCAAGGTGCTCTGGGAAGTAGATTTCTTCAAGCAGGAAGATGCACAAATGTGAAAGGACTTCACTAAGACTGATGAAAAAAGAGACACATGTAAGATTTAACTAGAAAGGGAAAAAATGCTGGTTAATGAATTATTCTGACAAAATTACCAGGGATTTTCCACAGCTTTTCAGAAGTGAGAAAACACATCATTAGTTATTCATCTTTGACAATTCATGCTAGTACAAATCCCAGAGCATCACTTTGTTAGCCCTATCTCCCTTCCTTTTTGACAGATTACAACTGCGCCTCAGCATGTTGCTAGAAGCTGATGAGATCTTGCAGGAAGCCCAGAGTACCATAAAAGACGGGGAAACACATAAATAATTTACAGCCAAAATAATGCTGAAGAGATTTCTTAAATTAAGATTCAGGAAACTCAAAAGCAACAATTTGAAACATAAAGATAAAATATTAAATTACTGGTTTCCTCTGCCTTTCAGATCCTTTTGTCCTTTCTCCATCGCCTTTTGCTCCCTCCCACTGTAATAGCAGCTTGCTCTCTGTCAGCCACCTGAAGTAGCATGAGGGAATCCAGTTTATTTCTGATTATGAATAAGAAACTGATTAACCTCTCATTTTAGTGGCTGTAAAAGCTGGCATCTCTACTGCCAAGCAGTGCTGGACAAGCACAACCGCTTCACTGCTTATGTACCAAATGAGCCTCAGCTCACAGGTCGTCTCTGTTGATGTTAGGCTGAAATGCTCAATTAGTTTCCATTACTTCAGGACATCAATCACCTTGTTTACATGACAGAACCATCGGAACAACTAAATCTAGCTCTCTTTCATAGGCTTTAGCTTAGTCATGTTGTTGGATGAGGCTTTCTGCAACCTGGTCTAGTGAAAGATATCCCTGCCCAAGGCAGGGGGTTGGAACTGGATGATCTTTAAGGTCTTTTTCAACCCAACTCTTCCTATGATTCTGACTTTATTTTGAATTATGGGAGCACAAATCATTAAATAGGAGCATGGCTGATGAAAATTGAAGCAAGTCCAATGTAGAAGAGAGGAAATCTACGTTGCTCCTATTCAGTCTCCTTGGAAAGTGAGAAAATCCCTGCACCTCTGCTACCACTTCCTTTGCTAACCAAGCCAAGCGAAATAGTTTCTCAAGGGTCTTTCTCAAGGCAGTGGGTAGGTTTGCTGTAGAGCAGAAGGCTGCGTTCAAAAAGATTTTGGCAGATAGCACAGTTTAGAGAATGCAGCAGGAGAACCCGTACAACTACTGACACTCTGTCAAACACCCTGAGCATAATGGTTGTGTTCAACAACGCAATTTAAAAGATACACCAATAGATTGCAATTTCAGCCCGTTATGGGAGGTTAGGGAGTGCAAGCTGAACCTGGAGTCAGATGGAGACACAGTATTGAAGATGGAAATGGTACTGGATTAAGATTATATTGAATTTGTTTAGAAGGAGGTTAGAGCAAGGGATGTGAAGTGTATAAAAAAATTAATGTTTAATAAAGTAAACCCATAACCTTTGGGGGCATGCAATCACAAGCAGCTTCCAGAGGTCAAGGAGTTCGTTTATACAACTCAAGCCATGTCTACACTGCCCAACAAAGGTGAACTCGTAATTGGAGTCAGTTGAGTAAATATCCTGGCAAAGATAAGGCAGTCTGTAATTTCCCAGTGAATCATCGAGCAGAAGTGAAGTTTCTTATGCTGTGAGCTTTTCACTCAACCTGTTAAATCACACAAAAACCGCATCATGCTTCACTGTCTACCTGACGTTAAAAACCACAACTTTTCACAAAGTGAAGATAGAGTTCCACGTGGAAGACAAAGAGGTAGCTTCTGCAGGGATCTAGATAAGTATTAAACAGTCTCATTTTTAAAATCTGGAGATTAAACCATAAATTCTTAACCAGATGAGAGTGCCCACACAAATATGTAAGTTTTCTATAAGCCTAGCTTCGGGAAAACCTAGGCTTCACTGTCAGTTTTGCTGTCAGTTCAGAGTGGAATTAATAAAGAGATTATTGAGATCATCAAGTAATTTACAGTTTGACAGCTCATTAGAGATTAAGGTGCCCCTGATCTACTAAATTCTAGTAAAGCCATTTCTTCAGGTGTAAAGTACCAAAAAATATACGGGGAAACAGCCTACATTTGCTAACTGTAGAGACAGAAGGTGTTCCTACTATGAAGGGCTTTGAGGGAAAGGTGTGTGAGGAGTGGCTGAGGGCACTGGCTCTGTTCAGCCTGGAGAAGACTGAGGGGAGACCTCATGGCAATCTACTGCTTTCTCACGAGGGGAAGAGGAGGGGCAGGCACTGATCCCTGCTCTCTGGTGACAGTGACGGGACGCGAGGGAATGGCCTGAAGCTGAGTTGGGGAGTTTTAGGCTGGATATCAGGAAAGGATTCACTCCCCAACTTCTTCACCCAGTGTGGCTGGGCACTGGACAGGCTTCCCAGGGTAGTGATCCCAGCACCAGCCTGACAGAGCTCCAGAAGCATTTGGACAGTGCTCTTGGGCACATGATGGGATTCTTGGGGTGTCCTGTGCAGGGCCAGGAGTTGGACTCCATGATCTTGATGGGTCCCTTCCAACTCAGCATATTCTAAAATTCTGTGATACCATCTGTAGCTATCTAGCACAGTATAAAGATGCCAAACATTCTTTTAGGAATTCGTATCTACAAAAAATTAGTATAAAGTAATATTGGAGTGCTTGGCTGGAAAGCACTGGTATTCTTATGCTGACCTGTGTAAAACTAAAACTGGCATTGCAGCAACGCATGTTAGCAAATAACAGGGCTATATAAACAAATATGTACAATGAGAAACAATGCTAGTCTCAAGTATTTAGAAATTTTTAAACAGATGACAAAAGAAGTAATAGAATTCACTTAAAAATTCAAGAGTTTTATCAAGGACTAAATGCCCAGTTCCAATTCAATTCGAATTTGCTGCAAAATTTAGCAATGTTTTTCAGCTTTTAGTGAAACCCTGAGTGCCAGAACTTCTAAAAAAATGATAGCTAATATTTGTATGAAGTTTCTTGTTTCTAGCACCTCATTTGAAAGTTTAGACAGTAATATTCTGAGTTTTGCCATAAAACTGACTCTTGTCAAACCAACCTGTTTAACCCAAACCAATATGATAATACAGTGGAATCATGCCTTTTCAGCCTGAGGCTAGAAAACAAAATAAAGTAACTCAGAAATATATATTAAAAAAAAAAAAGTTAATTGTCCCTCCTGACAAAGGAAAGGAGGCCTCATTCTAACCTTTGGTTTATTATGACATAAACCTCCAGCTTATGTCATAATATCTCTCATTTCTTTCTGTATGAGACCCCTGAAACTGGAGTTTTATTCAAACAGACAGCTTTTATCCAAACTCTTCTATTTATCTCAAATATCGCAACCTCCTACCTTGACAAACACAGCCTTGCCCCACTGATCTCCACCCTGAATGATCCAAGAGAATTTTTCTGACTCATCGGCCCATTCTGCTTCACCTTTGCATTGTTTATGCTGGACACTCTGTAGGATTCTCTGGGTCCG
>VYZT01029512.1:0-10521 GCA_013400735.1 Pomatostomus ruficeps | reverse complement strand
GCAGGGAGTGGGGCGGGGGTGTAGCGCCGCTCTCTGCCCTACAAGCACCAACAAGAAGCAACCAGTAGTTACAGCCCGGGGCTAACCGGCCTCGGGTAGGCTCGCTGCTGGCACCTCTTTTTCCTTTTNTCCTCCTCCTCCTCCTCTTCTTCCCCTCCGCCCGGCGCGGAGCTCCCGGAGCCCCCGCGGAGCCTCGGGGCCCCGGGGCTGGAGATGCGGAGCCGCCCCTTCCTCACTCTCCGGCGCTGGGGCACGGGGAGAAGAGGCAGGCGGGGGGCTCCGCGCTCCCCCCAGCCCTCCCCGCCGTGGGATGGAGGTTTCTGGGCACGGGGAAGGCTTTGGGGCTGGTCAGACAAAGGCACGGGCAGAGGTGGTACGGGGCTGGGGAGGGAGGGATGAGGAACTCCTCTTGGGCATCCCCAGCCCGCCGGCGAGAGAAAACCCCGCAGGAAGGAGGGTGGGACACACCAGAGACCCTCGGGGCTTTTCAGGATGGCTGTGGAAAATGAGCAGCGGATCAAGCTGGAAAAACAGACCGCTGCAACCCCTCGATGTTCTCATCCCTCTTTATTTAACCCTCCCCACCTTCCTCAAGAGCCAGGGTTCCTGCACTGAACCAAGAAACTGTCCAGAAAGGGGATCTCCTTCCCTCCTCTCGCAGACCACGCAAACTGCCTCCATGGGTTATGTCAGGGGCCTGAAACATTGTCTGATTCACTGTGAATGTCAGATATTTTTCTTTGTAAATATTTTAGGCAAAGTAGAAACAGTAAACCTTTGCTCAGGCTGCCAAAGTCTCCCATGACAAATCATTGTTTTCAGATGTTCGGATTTGTGTGAGAAAACCCAACAAAAGGGAAAATGTTTAGGCTTTGTCTCCATCCTAAACCAATATAACTTCAGAAAAAAAAATAATCCTCCCAGCTACATCGTAGTCCAGAGATGAAGAAAAATACTATTTTCATTACACACTTCTTAAGCACAGGTTTTATGTTACTGACTCAACAACGATTATCATTTTAAATGTGAAACACAGGGCCTAAATGGTTCTTTATGAGAAACCATTGTCTTAAAATATCTGAAATTAATTAGACCATGGCTACACCCGATGTGCAAGTATCAAACTGAACATCTGTGGGCGAAAAAAAAAAGGCTTCCCATCACTTGAAAGAATATTGTGGATCTGAAACAGTCTCAAGGAAAAACTAATTTGTCTGGCATAGGTTCTCTTAAGCTACCTTTTGTGGCTTCACAATCACCTTTTCTTTGTCTTTCCTGTGTTGTTTTTTTTCCCCTCCTGAGCTGCTGTGTGTGAAAAAACCTTACGTAAAAGTAAAGGAAATAATTCATGTAATTTAGATATCAGCAGCACTAAGGTCAGTTCGAGCAAAATCAAAGATCCTTTCAAAATTATTCCACTTGGTCAGTGGCTCTGAAGGTCCAGCTTCCCACTCCCATCTACTTGCAAAGGGTTGTGCCATGCCAGCTGTGCTTGAAAATGAGTCCATTGGCCCAATTGTCCTCTCCAAGGTACAGAAATGTAGGCTGCTTTCTTATTCTGTAGTGATTCAGTTATCTAAACCCCAGTGTGTTTTCAGAAACCACAAAATCTCCCGAAACAATAGACTTTTTGCAAGTGCTCAGATTCCACGTTTAAGAAAAGCTTCCCCCCTCTCCCCCCCAGCACTTCTCTTTCCTACGCTTCAAGTGAAATATGTTTTCAGAGGCAAATTAAAACTCTCCAAAGGAGTCAGGCTGAGCAGCAGTGGTAACCATAGTGTACACAACCACTTTCTCAAACAAAACACTTGATGGCTTATGTCAATGTTTCTTTTGTGGCAAAACCCTTCTCCACCTATTTTTACTCCATATTTCTTCAGTGGAGGGGAGAACACTCGGCTACCGAAAACCATGAATAGAGTGTTTCATTTGGTAGCAAAACAAGCCACAATTGATGGTTGGGTATTATTTCTGCATTAACTGTAATGATGCAGACGCGGCACTATCTGCTCGGAGATAGCTGATTTACAGGACAGGATTTATCAGGAGGAGGTCCAGGCTTTCAGCAGCACTGGATCGTGATGGCAAAGGCAGTGATGTTTTCCCCTTGTGTTCTGATGTTGCCTTCTGTTCTGACTCAGTGTTTCTGCCTTGACTCCAAGGACAAGGGGCCAGGCTGGGATGTTTTATGTTTTCCATGGCTAATACCCCTGAAAGCTGTGTCAGGAAGCTGGTGGTGTTTGGTTCTGGCTGGTGTAGGTGTCAAGCCGTGTCTCCAGGTCAGGCTGAGGGAGCAGCCTGCTTCCCACAGCGGGCTCCAACTCCTTAAAGAATGTCTGCTTTGTGATCTTGGGGAGGAGTGGTCAGTGTGGGCAGGTCACCACCAAGGTCCTTCTCTGTGCTGATCCCTGAGAGGACCAAACACAACACAAGGCAAGGAAGGGGGGAAGAAACCAAGAAACTTATCAGCATGGGGTGGCCTGAGCCACAGTCAAGTGCTGTGCTAATCTGTGCTGTCCTGGGCTTCCTCTGATAAACTCCATCCTGGGCATGCATTATTTTTGTTTTGATAACTCCGTGGCTGCATCATAAGCTTGAGTGCAGAAATAATCCTGAATAATCAAATGTGGGTTTGTTCTCTTACTGTTACCAAAATAAATGAGTCTTTCATACTCTTTTTTCTTTTTTTTTTTTTTTCCTTATGATACGAAGGTACCACCATTGTGCAAAGAATAAACTCATTGGGTCTGGTTCCACACTGATAGGGCAAACTCTTGAAATGGATTAAGAGAGATTTTCTTAACTAATCTCTTCTTCCTGGGCCTTCTCATCCTTGGCTAAAGCAATAACAAACATTTGCAATGTTATTAATCCAAAACCTACTGAAGTCACTGGAAAGATCCTGCTGACTCCACAGGTGTCAGTCAACAGTTTTGTCTCCTGGGCTGTGTGTGAAGGGGAAGCAAAGACATTAAATAGATTAGGATCACCCTAAAAAGTAGAGAAAAGGGAGAGTTCAGGAAAATGAACAGGAAAATGTCTGGTTTTCTTCTCTGAGAACTCCTCTTTGCAGACCAAAATAGAAAGGTGGAAATCCTGGTAGCTGTTAGCAGGCAAGGAAAGATGAAAACATCCATGCCTGCAGGAAGAGTCACAGCCCACCTTGAGTAAAGGAGTGTAAAGAGGTTGAAAGGGCTGATCCAGGCCTGCTCCTGGCATCTCATGAGGTTTGATTGGCTCTCAGATATGTCCAAGGTAATACCTGTCATACTGCCACTTCAAATAAACAAACAAAATAATAAATAAACCAAAAAAACTGGGCTGGGGAGGTCTGCAAATACATTTTGCACAGCTTATAAGGGTAGGAGTAAATATTTGCCCCCACAAAAACCTTATCACTTCCTACAAAGGAAATGGTAGTTTTTTATTCAGTGGGGAAAGAATGGGTTTATAAACAGAGTCAAAAATTCAGTCCCTCTCTGTTGAAAACTACCCTGCTTTGTGGAATATTCTCTGATTTTTCAAGGACTTTTTTTAGTTTTTTGAAGGTCTGAACTAAGGAAATGTAGCACTCATGAAGCTCGTTTGAGTTTTACAGAGCATGAATCATCGTGGGAGCAGAGAAGAGTTTGGAAAGAGGAAGTAACTTTGCCCTGAAGACCCAAACACCAAATAAAAATAATCAGAGATGGAGTTGGAGAAAAACAAAAAAGTGATTTGCCAAACAGTCTTACCATTTGTGAGGAAGATGGGCTCAGTGTTTTGGGAAGCCCAGGACTGCCAGTGAGTGAGAATTGATTTGTGATGTACACCAGGAGCACCAGCCACCCTCACACCTCTTCCTACAGCTGTGGCAGGCAGGTACAGCAGGTGAAGAGTCCTCCCTGGGTGAGTCCTGGAGGCCAAGGAGTGCTGCTATAATGTCCTTACAAACCAAACCTGCAAGATTTGACCAAGGGCTTCAAGCTCCACATTCTCCCCACACCATCCCCAGGTCTCTCCTGTGACTTGGTCTTGGCTGCCACCAAGGATTTCCCACCAAGTTTTGGTGAAACACATGCCACTTTTGATCCTCCATTCTAAAAATAGGACAAAAAGAAGTGTTTCTGGTATCCAGACATCCAGTGAAAGGTTTTCTCTGTTGTTGCAAGTGGGGTCTCCCAGGATGAGGGAGAATGGGAACAATGTAAGCATTCATAACATTGGCTCTAGGAGCTAAAAGATGCCCTTTTTAATAAAAAATCAGACAGAAATACCATAAACTTCGTGAGATTTTTCCGTATGAGTACAAGTGGACCTACTCTTCATGTGAGTGCAACGGAGGGTTTCTCCCATTCCCTGGCTGAACACAAACCTTCAGCACCACAGCTCCAGAAGATTTGGACATTTCCATGCTCAGAGTGCCCAGCTGGCAGCTGCTGCTCTCTCTCTGGGGTGGTTAATCTGCAGATGGGGTTGGTGATGAGCAGATGAGGAGCTCTCACGCTGGGACCATGAGGGCTCCCTGAGACTCTCAGAAAGCTGCTGCCATATGGAAGTTTTGTGATGGTTGCTGGTCCTTCCCAATGGTCCTGTGAGCCAAGAAACCACAAACATAGATAAAACCACCTGCCTGGTATTTGATTTTGGAGGGTGAGAGGTGGTCCCGGTCTGCTCAGACGGGGAGGTGATGTATTTCTTTTTCTTGTCTTTGGCCTCAGCTGCATCCTTGCACAGCATATTACAAGAAGGAGCTGTTTGATCACCTTCTTATGTTTTCTTCCCCTGGTTCAGATGCACCAGGGACAGGGGAAGCTGTGGGGGCTGAAATGTTTCTCCTGAAACCAGTAGTAAAGGTACCCAGCAGCATCCCCAGCTTCACAGCCTCACCACCACCCCCAGAACCGTAGGATATCTCACTTTTTCTGTGTCCAGTGGATCAAACAGCTTTCCCATTTGAAGGTGGTTATGCCCAAGCTGCTACAACAAAGGTCTCTGAAGCACAACCACCTCCCTCTGCTCCATTCACTAAGTTTCAGCACTGCAGACCCACATCAGCCCAAAAAGGGAGAGGATCTCCCTGCCACGCTCCAGGGAAGCAGCTTGGGATGGGAGGGTCATCCTGCCTCTGTGCATGACAGCAAAACTGGGAATTTGAGGAGCCTTTGGGACAGCAGAGACAGGGAATGGGCCTGGCAGAGGGAGATGCCCAGGCAGAGGAAAAGGGGGTTGAGGAACAGCAAGATGCCAGGAAAACAAGGGAGACCAGGGGTCGTTACAGCTGAGGGAGGACAAGTGTCAAAACAAACTCCACAGGGCAACAAAAGGCAGGGGGAAAATAAGTGTTTGTTTTTCTCCCTGTTTGCTTTTTAATGAAAGTAGGCAGGCAACTATTTGAGGGTTGTTAGCATTTCTTGCTGACCTGCAGCTGGCGCATTTTTCACCCACTTCTGTCAGAATTTATTTGAGTTTGGTGCTGAACGCTGATCAGACTTTGCCCCTTGCTTTACTTAGGCTCGGAATTGCTTATACAGCAAACACTCTCTGCTAGGGTTCTCATTAATCCACTTCTTTGTTGAGGTTTCCTGGAGGAATTCCTATTTGGTAAACCAAACAGAATTAAAAGGAATGCATCTGCACCGGGCATATCCATCTTGGGTCTCTGGGACCTATTGTCCCGGCTAAATTAGACTGGGAGGCCTCTTGTGTTTGCCCGGAGCCGTGATTCCCACTGACACTCGATAAACTATTAATGGGCTGCGTTACTCCAGAGTTTTTGGCGGATTTGGGGCACCCCGGCCTCGCGGGATGCGGGATGCGGGATGCGCTCCCGCGGCAGCGCGCTCCGTGCCACTAGGTGGCACTTCCCATCCTACAAATTACAGTAATTAATCCGCACTCCTGATGCCTGCTAATGAACGCTGCCCGGTCTGTTTAATCGGCTACAGGGCACGGAACCTGAGGCACAATATCTATATATTTTTTAAAGGCACGACTGGTGAATATTGTCTGTCTCAGCTTCTTATCTCCATTTTTTTTAAGATGCTCTCAGCTCATAATGATTTCTTTGCCTCTGTTAGAATTTCTTAGCCTCCTATACGTATATGAGGTTGGGTTGTTTCTTCCAGAGATCATGCTTGTTACTGAAAATGGACAATTTTTGGTCCCAAATCATCCCCTCTTTGTTGCCTTGATATCAGTCTCCACCGATGTTAGTGACACAAAAAAAAGACAAGACAGGAAAGCTAGTTTGGGCCTTCCAGCTACTTCTTTCACAGCAGCCATAGAGAAAGTCTAAAACTGAGTGAAAACTTCACAGTTCAGCCTAAGAAAATGTACGCTTTCTTTATTAAAAAAAAATCATTTAAAAAAGTAGAGCCAGGTTTTACTGTGGATTATGTGACACTTCACCTTGCACTTCAGATTTCTATAAAGCCCAGTTTAGGTCAAACCGATTTTTGGCAGAAGACCAGGCATAACTAAGAGCTTCATATAGTTTCCATCTGAAAACATAAATCAAGAAGCAGGCTCAAGGACAGCCCAGCCAAGGTTTGCTGAACCCCACAGCCCCAGACAGTGAGGCTTTCAGTGGATGTAGCCTGATATGCAGTTTTGGCTATGATATGTAGATATGCAGTTTGTTTTGCAAAGCATCTGGGCGCGAGGAGGGGAGGAGAGATAAGTGAAATGTGGCTTTTTCCAGACCCAGGAGCCGGCCCTGGCTCCCCGGTTGCTGGTGAACAGTGGGCTCTTTTATACAGCCCCAAGTGGCTCAGCGGAAGCATGTGGGATGCAAATGGGAAAAGAGCACGAGGGGATTTTTACTTTTTTTTTTCCCCTTTTTTTTTTGAAAAGTGTGCACCACTGTGCTTATCCTTTATCACCTGTGATGCAACCAGATATCCACTCATTCTTGCACACTCCCAGTGCCCCTTTCGCTTTTTATCCATCCATCTTTGCTAGCTGCATTATTTATTTTCTTTTTTGGTGAAATTGTAGCTTTTGACTTTGCAACACTTGAATTTTCCCAGTCTTGCATGTTTTTTGTGCCCAGCCCCTCTCCTCAGCGTTTAGCTGTGTTAGTTATTCTGGTGCTGTCACATGAGGATTGGGACCTTTGTTTGCAGGGCAGGGTCTGTGTGTTTTCCTGTTGAGTGCCTTGTGATGCTCAGTTTCACAGAGATATTTCTGTGCTTTTTAATAAGAAATGGAAGGAGAATAAATAATTTTCTACTTGTGGAATCATTTAATGAACTCTCACAGGCTTAAAGCACCACAAAGTGGGGCTTGAGAGGGGCTTCTCAGGTTTTGCTCATTTTGCCGCAATTTTGCTTTTCATGCTCAGAGAGCCTGAGTGGTTTCTAGCGAAACCCTCTACCCAGCGTAACCTCTGCTCCCCTGCAATCATTTCACTCCGATTCACAGAGGCTGGGATTGTTCCTGCCCCCGAGTATCCCCCAGGATTAATGCCTGTTAAAACTTCCTAACATATTCCAGCCCATTCTGCTGCTTTCAGCATCTCACTGAGGACTTTCACTGCACCACTTTGCACCGCAGGCCAGTGCCTTATTAGCAAACACTAATTATGTCATGGCAGCTGCACTCTTCACTAATGGCCTTATATGCAACCCAGGTGTGCAAGATGCAGGGGGGAGAAATTAAAAAAAAAATAAAAATAAATAAAGCTTGGTGCAAAATGCTGGGTGGATAAAAGGTGACGGCATTTTTATACCTACAGTATTTGAAAGCTGGGGAGAAAAAGCAAGTTCCAGACTGTGAAAATGGGGCTGAAACTGAGGGCTCTAACACTGGTGAAGTCCCTGCGGGGAAATCTGGGTCTGAAGATTTGGATTTGTTCGTGGTTGTGTCTTACACCCGAACAGGCAGTGGGATGCTGGATGCCTGGGAGGGCTGTAGGGATGCAAAGCTGCATGAACAGACCCTCTGGAGTGGTGCTTTGGGGCCAGTGGAGGTCCTGGAGCCCTGTCAGTCCCTGGAAAACCTGCTGTGCTTGTCAGTAGCACCTGAAGAAACCTTTCTGTGGAGCTTTGCTTCTCCTTCAGGGTTCGCCCAGCTCCCTCTGCTCGTACGCATCTTTCTCGAACGCATAACACGCCTGCTTACTGCCAGGGTCTCTCCTTCTCCTGGGCACATACGCCTTCTATTTTCACTCAAAACCCGACAAAATCCTGACTCTTGGGCAGTGTTTGAGGTCCCACACACCCCAAGCCTTGCAGCATCTCTGGGCACTGATGGAGAGCAGGACCTGAGGTGTTGTCAACATCTGTTCTCATAGGGTCGATCCTCAAACCCCCGGCGCCCTGATTGTGTCCGAGGGGCACTCAGCAGCCCTAACTCTGCCTCTAGAATCCTAATCGTATCCATCAGCACGAGGGTCACTGACTCATGGGTGCTAATACCCCTGCTGCACGTATCTGCTTCGCAATCCCTGTCCCTCCTAATCGAATTAAGCAACTGTGAAACCAGGGAGAGGGGAGGGCTGAGTGGGGCAAACAGAGGAAGAAGAGATTTGCACTTTCAATGCCTTATGCTAAAACTTCTTGTTTTGACGCAAGAATGGGGTTAGTTCCACCTCGGCAAAGAAAGCTAAGCAAATAAAGCTATTTTCTTAGGAAGGAAAGTTGAGGAAATCTTTAAGCTGTTGCACAGATAAGAAATGGCAAAGATAACTTTAGGAGATAGCTCAAAAATTCCCCCTAAGATGTAAAGTAACAATAAGCTGTTCACCATAGTTTGGGTCACAAAATATGAGATATATGAGTGTCACCCATGAGAGCTGCTGTCCTGCTATTGGAATGCATTAATTACCCAACTATAGGTGATCCTTGGGTGCTGAGAAGCTGCAAAGATACTTACTGGCTTTTTAGGACTGGAAGTCAGCCTTCATAACACAGGTAGAAATCCCTTGCTTGAAAGCCTTGACATAATTTTTGCTCAAGAGTTAATGGTTTGTGCAAAAAAAGCAACAGCAACGTTTTAAATCAAGAAAAAGAAAAGGTTATTTCTTACATTTTTCAGTATTCATCGGTTCATAGGAGGGTGCTCCCTCAGCTACAGTCAAGGAGCTATCAAAGTCTTAACTTTAATTTTTCTCATTTCTCAAGAAGCCAAAGAATTCCCAAGATTTAATTTGCAATTTTTGCTTGTGGGACGTGTTCATGCAACCACATAGAATTTAAACTTTTACTACATTTTCATTGTTTTTATTGCTGTTGTATTGTTATTACTAGATTTTATTATTAGGTTGTATTATTAGACTTTAGCATTGGAACAGCCTAATTCTTTAATAGAAGAAAACCTTGGAAGTATTTTTATCTCTTGTTTCTTTTCAGAACCTGTATCTAGGTCTTAATCCAAAGTGTTTTGTATTTTCTCAGGAATCTTCCGCTGACTTTTAAGAGCTTCATGCTCTGGTGTGCTCAGTGAAAAGGTCAGACAAAAGGAATACGGTGACTCTGCTTACGCTTCTATAAAAGGAAACCTGAAAGCATTTAAAACAGAAAAATGCTATCTTCCTGAAGCACGTCTTTCCAAGGCTGGAGTCTAAGCCCCCCCAGAAGCCGGCAGTAAGCTCCTCGTTTAATGTCACAATTAATTTAATGGGCTCAGGTAGCACAGGGGGTTTGTGCGAGTTCACGCGCCCGTGCCCACGCAGACGCTTGCCACACACCGTGGCATTACCCTCGGAAAAAAAAACGTATTAACATCCAGTTCAGGAGCTCAGTTCACAGCTCCGAGTTTGCCAGCTGAAAGCTGAGCCCAGGCCTGACTCGGGCTGGCTTTGAAGGAGGCCGAGATAAGGCAGCATTAATCTAAGTGAATGGTTCTTTTTTGCCTGAAGGGAGAGAGCTGCAGCTCCTTTGGGAGGCCAGAGACCACCTGGGCATTCATCCTATCGGGCCACAAATCAGTGTGTTAATAGCTTGTGTACAATAGCCTGTCAGAAAGAGCAGGAGGTACCTTTACTGCCGCTATAAAATGCTCAAAAACTGATTTTTGTTTTTTTCCTTTGGTCCCTGGGACAGGAAAAATAGATATTATTTCAAACACAGAGGAACACAGCCCTATTTAATAATTCCTTGATAATCCCAGTAAGTTTGTGTGGTTAGAGTTAGGCTCAGGTAACCCTACAAACATACTTCTGTGCATACAGTTGAGATGTTTTTTGAGTGGAGGGTTGTGGAAGGAAACTGACAGAAGTGCAATTTTGTGGGCATTTTGCTGGTGACTCACTCAGGGAAATGGTCACAGTTTTAGACTGAAATCTTCACATTCCGGCTGTTCATTGTAATCTGGAGAGGCATGAGAAGTTTCCACAGGCTCCAGCAAAGGCCTGACACAGGTGGGATCAAAACTGAGAAGCTGTGACCACAACTCTTGCTGGTGTTCAGCATAAAGGAGCTTTAGTTCCACCATGGACCATGTGTCCCTCATGAGGATTTAATATTAGAGATATTAGAGACATTGTGCTTACATCTTACCCATATATTAACATTTATATTGTGATAGATTTTTGCAAGC
>VYZT01029498.1:215-47852 GCA_013400735.1 Pomatostomus ruficeps | reverse complement strand
GTAAGGATGACTGAGCTTTTTCCACTGGGAAGAGCCAGTGCATCCTTATCGGAACTCAGCCTTCACAACACAGCCAAAACAAACAGTCAGTTTAGTTCCATGGTAGTGGTCAGTCTGATGCAACTGTGATACAAAGTTGCAAAAAACTCCCATGAAATTAAGTGGAAAAAGACAAAGAAAAGATCCTCAGATTTTCTCAGATGTTACAAACCTTCTAAAATGTACTTTCAGCAGGTATTGCAATATGAATAGTGAATGTGAAATATGAATATATTCAGATGCAATATGTATATATGAGAAGCAGTCCAGACAAAAAACCCAGACATGAAGAGCATCTGAAATCCTGATGACGTGTGGAAAATCCAGTATGTTGTCTCTTGCAGGCTTCTGTAAGCTGTGCAATAGAAACAGACTGGAGGGTATTTGACATGTCTCTAAAATCACTTCTGCTGTGCTGACTGGTGCTCAGTCCCCAGAGGCAAGAGCAATAAGCCCAACAGCTTCTGCAGCGCACTGATCAACAGAACTGCTTTCACAGACTGGGAGTGACAAAAAACACCCCATGTTTTGGCTACAGCTACTGCCTGTAACCACAGGATAACAACCAACCTGATTTAGCTACAGACTTTGTTTTAAAATGGCTGGTAAGCCCAGATCAGCAACTTCTCCTAGACAAAAAATACCAGTTAAAATTAGGTTTTTAGTTTTACTGAGGATAAACATTGCACTTGAAGTAACTATTTCAAGTTAATTACATCTTGTGGAAACTTGTCAGTGATCTTCATTGTGCACAAACCTTGCTTCATGCCCAGATCCTGAACAAAATGGCAGGAAGTTGTTTAAGATGAAAGAAAAACAAGCGCAGAAAATCTCCTTCATTCTTTTAGTGGTTTAGGAGTCTGACTGAGACTGGCCAAAGCAGTGCATGCTAATCTCTCAGATGACCTAAGGAGCTACTACAACAGTTTAATGCCATATTAAAAAAGTGTTTAAACATGAGGCATGACAGCCAAAACTAAGCCACCTTACTGATCATATAGACATAGCTGGAAACAAGCTGAGGAGCAAACCACACACTTCCACTTGATTTGCTATTTCAGAATCAGCATCTCTAATGTTTTACTAATTAACAAAAAAAGTCAGCAAATGACCACAAAGGATCCGAGAGTTACTCAGCTTCTCCCATGTCTCTTTGACTTCCAGACCTGTATCACAATGGGTTTTTGGATGCAGGCACTCGAGTATGACCTGGTTAACGTGAAAGTACATTACATTCAAGCCAATGTCTGCTTAACAGCTACTATGAAGCAATTTCTCTTCTTTCTAGGAATGCAACTTGCTGAGGAAGGGCTCAGTTCTTCTGGCTGACAATATAATTTTCCCAGGAGCTCCAGATTTCCTTAACTATGTCCGCAAGAGCCCCCATTTCCAATGCATTAACTACCCATCTCATCTGGAATATATGCAAGTGGAAGATGCTATGGAGAAGGCTGTGTTTTTGGGATAAAGAGAGCTATTAATAATCAACTTCTGTTTCAAATTATGTAAATGCAACCACACAGGTTAAGTTGTCCATGCTTTAAGATTTTTTTTTATTTTTATTTTAGAGCCTGTAATTAAACAAGCACTAGTGATCTTTTTAGGCGAGGTGGAAACCAAGATCAGGAGTAAGTAGAATCTGTGCCATTGTTCCACATAATTCACCAAACCCAAGGTGATGCACATTGCCGTGCCTTGACCAACACATCATCAAACAAGAGTCTGTTATTTTGAGCTTAAGCTTGAACCACAGTTTGGGCTTGGGGTGGAGAAATACACTGCAACTTCTGAAGACTTGTGTCCCCAAGCTAAACTCATTAATCATTAGCAAGAGTGGAAAAAAGATCCATGATCCATGGACCATTTCATGTGCCCTATTTTTGCTAAATTACTAGCATGCCTCTTGATGCAGTGAAGGCTCCTATTATGAGATCAGATACTTCTTTGCACATTTACTGCAAAAGTTAATCATCTCTATGTGAGAGAAAAGAGCACACACTGAAAGAAGACAGACCCATGCAGCGAAGAGAAAAACACAACAGAGTTTTGAAAACACAAACAAATAAAATTATTAAGCTGCCCATGCAGAGGCAGGGAAAACGGAAGTAGTAAACATATTAAAATAAATACAGTAACAGACAGCTAACAAAAGGCGCAGACTCCTTCCAAAAGAATACAAAACTATGTAATAAAATGCTGTTTATCTCCTACTATACTGTACATACATAGTACATGCTTTCTAGGGGCAGGGCAAGCTGCTTACTCTGAAGTGCTGTGTATGTTTAAGATGCTGGATAAAAATAAAGACCAGAGAGAATGGGTTTTAGCAAGGTGGGTCCTGCACACCCTGGTTAACCTCAGTGCTATGTGAATACACTATGTGAATAGTGTGGAAAAGATTCAAAGCCAAATATGAAGTCTCTAACTCACCTGAGCAAGGCAGAAATCTAGTGGCATTTCCTAGCATGTCCTGTTGTGATTATTTAAGGCAGCAACGGTCACATTTATAAATAAAAAATAAAAAACAATAGAGCAGGGGCATGACTTTTGTTTTTTCCAATGAATTCTGTACTGCACTTGAGGCTTTCCAGAATTGAAACAGCCACAGAAAGATCCAACAGTTGACAGAGTGAAAATCAAGGATAACCATTCGTCTTTCCCAGTATGAATTCTTGCAAGCCTGTTACGAGTTTCTTCCTTGTATAGCCCACCTTACTGCAGTGCTCCCTCCCCTGGCCTGTGTGCTGCAGAAAATCCACCTCCAGGACATCAGTAAAGAGCAGAGGATCACCATGCAGTGTAAAAGAAAACTAGAACAGGCTAAGGTGACAGAATCCATTTAGAAATGGACCAAGCAAACCATGGTGATCCAGCCAGCTTGTAAAGCATGCATTTAACAGGGATACAAGAAGGCAACCTATCAGAGTTTTTCTAACAAGGTAAACTCTGTCATATTGAGAAAGACACAAGATTTCCTGTACTGGATTAGATTATGCAAAAGCAGCCTTGGGTGACTCTCTTGTGCTGTTCTATGTAGAGTCAACACTGACTTCTAAGTCAGTGATTAGTTCTGTAACATTGCTCAGCAGCATGTCCTCTTAGTAGTCAGCTCAACTCAAAGCCATTGGACCAAAGTCCATCAGGTGGCTGCAAGCAATTTTTGCAATGCAAAATAATCTTCAAGCCCATTTACTGGCATAGACAAGTTTCTAGAACACACTGGAAAATCTGGATACATACAGTTGACCAGAAAATTTGTCTGTACATCTAAAGCCTCGATTTCAAAGAATCCTCTCCTGTGTTTAGCCTTAAACACCTCTGCACCCAACAGACACTCCTGTCACAGCAGGACACATCGCAGAGGCTGATGAGCAAACCAGTCTCAGAAGGATCAGTAAGAGTAAACAGGTAGACTGTTCTGCACTTTACAAGAGAGGATCAGAAAAACGCAGTTCTACTGCTAGTTAATGACCAAAATTACTGTTCAAGAGACTGTCAAGATAAGGGAAGGTAGGAACCTGTAGAGTTAGCATGAATATTTCAGAAGATACGTCACTGAATAATGTAATATATGTGGCAAATATTACAGCCACCTTTTAGTACAAAAAAGTATTTTAATTCATTAGAAAGCCTCTCCTACATGGCAAACTGTAAAAAGAAACACAATGTATGTACTATCAGAATATATGCAGAATTCCATATGTAAGAAAAAATTTTCTACTTCACTGCATTTTTGAAATGCTCTTAATTATTGGTGGCAAGGGATGGAAAGAAAAAAGCCTGACTCAGTTTGCACGACTGACAATTAGAAAAAAGGCTTTTGGTCAGTTGAGCAAATATGATCTGGAGTCACTGACACATAAATGTGACATCTCCCAGGGAGAAGAGGCACTTTCTAAAATAAATTCATGCTTTGAATTCTGGGAGAAGCAGAGGGCAGACAGTGGATCTTCTAATTCAAACATATTCTAAAAACCTACTGAGTGTTACTGCGACATCAGCCTATTACAGGTAGAAGACACAACCTGTTCTTGCACAAACCGGTATGGAATGGTGCATGTGGAGCACGTGTTTAAGGAGTGCCCATGAGTATACCACTCATAGAAAGCTCCCAAGGGAAGAACTCCCCTAAAACAACACACAGCTTTCTGCAAATTCTCACAGCTCATGTCAGAAATGGATGATCTCACCAAATACTGGTAATTTACATCTATTCTCCAGATGTCAGCTACTGTCTAGGTTGTCTTAGTTACTCAGGCAATACATAGAAGTGAGGTCTGGTTTCTGCCACAGCCTATTTGTTACCTCAAAGGGACATGATAGTATCTTTCAAAATATTGAACCAATTCTGTGGACAAGAACGAAGAAGGATTTAAGAGGAAGTCAAACCTAGCACTACTCCCTTTTGCGTAACAGCACCCATGGAAGCAATCCGTCCATCAGAATTTACTTGTCTGAGTACAGAGCAGGCATCACATATTTGTACAGGAGCCACTGCCTTCCCTCCTCCCACTGGCATGAAGAAGTGAAAAGCAGCTCACTGGAGAATTCTGAGCAATGAGTCAAACACTAAATGCAGTGAAGGGAACATACAGAAACCCCTAAAAGAACACCAAGAAGAAAAAGACCACTGAGATCCCAACTCTCCCACCCAAGGTGACACCACCAGGGTAGATATGTGTCCTTACCTGGCTGAGTAGTCAATTAGGAATCAGTTATAAGGTACCTTACAAATAACAGCTATGATTGCTGTGCGCATACACACACATTGAACAGAGTACCAGAGTTTCAGTCTTGCCTCTGTCTCAGTTAATGACCACATTATAAAGCACCTTCCCGTTTTAAAAAATCCCCCTTTCAGCTTGTATGAGAACAAGACTCGACTACTGCTGTGCTTCAGAAACCTTCAAAAACACTGGGGAAGAGACCCCTGAGGACAGAATATTACCCCAAGACACCGCTGAAACCTGAAACATATGAGGGCTGTGATATTTCTTGCCCATTGTTACCAGGTTAACCTTTCACCTGAAGGACTCTCTGCTTCCATCTACCCAACCTGTGATAAGCTGAAAATAAAATAATTTTGACAGATATAGAAGGTCAGTTGTATAAACAATGTATTTGTTTTAGCTCAGTACCTTACCTACAGCATCTGCTAGTCATTGCCATATTAGTGCACCCACAAGGGGAAAATCAGATTTCTCCCTGCAGTGGAAGAATGATGACACCAAGGTGCAGAAGACCACATCTTACCACAGCACTTGTGAAACTATATCGACCAGCTGCAAGAACAGATCCAGAGATGATTTTACAGAACACCTTGGGATGCATTTAAGACATCTGAAATAAGGAGGAAAGGTAAGCTGGAGATGACCTTCCAAGTGCTGTTTGCAAACATTTGCATGTAAATAGAACCTTATAGTGCTGTGAATGGTACGATCAGGAATTCACCTATGGCAAACTGTTACTGGCAATGATTCATCAACTTTTCGCTCAAAGAAAACCTGACCTCCATTCCCTAAGACCTTGCAGAACATTCTGTAAAGATTTGTCAGATATTGCCAGGCTTCACGAAGGCATGGTGTGTTTACGTGTGCCAGTCACTGATCTCACCAGCACAGATGAGGCAGTCTTCAAGAGAATGAGTATCTGTTGGTAACTCGCTGTTACTTTAAATACGTGGGTGACTCTTCAGTATCAGGATTTTCTTCCATTCTACAGTACCAAATGTAAATTATTTGGCGCATCCTCAAAGTAACAATTTCTCATGTCAACCAAACCTCATACATTGCTACAATTTTTCTTACACGCATTTCAGAAACGTGAAATCTTTGTAAAGTTACATGCATTTTATGACTTAGTTGAGAAAGGTTAATAACTTCCCAAATGGAAAAGCTATCAGGAAGTTCTGTGCTCAAACATGCTGGCCCTTGAACAGTGGTGCAGATGTCTTTCCCACAGAAATATGCTAATGCATATTGAAAAAGAAAAAAACCCCATGATCTATAGTCCAGGGTAGTGCTACAACTCCAGCATATAGCAATGAGTCAAAAATGTTCAGCTTTACTTGTTTATAGGATATTTCAATTGCCCTCATTACCACTGACCTTTTGCTAACACAGAGCTCTTGACCTGAGCTAGGGCTGAATAATCCCTTGCCACAGGAAACTGCTGCTGCAAAAGCCAGATAATATTTGAGATACCTGATGTAACAAAAAGATAACCAATGGCACATGTATTCTTTCCAGGCATGGTTTATTGAAAACACACCAAATTGTTATCCTACATACCTGGTTTCTAACAAGCATTCTACTTGTCTGCATTATGGAAAGATCCTATCATAATAATAATACATTCTGTCATGATAACATTTGTTCTATGAAAAGCATAATCCACCTTTTTTTCCTTTCCATACTTGTAAAATCAAACCATTCTAAGTGTTTCAGTTTATAGTACAGTGTAAATACAATGCAAAATCCCACCAGTCTAAACTACAGAGAGAATGTTGAGCAGTATTACAGAAAACACCTTGTTGATTTTTTTTAATTCTCCTACCATGAAAATTTTAAGGCACATGATAGTTACAAACACATTAGCTACTAATTACCAGTAAGCTTCTTAGTCTAGTTATTTTGTTTTTTCTGAACAGTAAGAACCAGATTGGCTGGCCTTGTAATATCTGCACTATCTTCCTCCTTGGACTTCAGATCATCCTACCCTGATGTCAAACTTAAGACAGAAAACAAAGGCTCATAGTATCTTCCCCTTAAATGCACTAGATTAGTTACTGTACCAGTAAATAAGAGAATTTCTCTGTCAAAGATAAGGAAACACCAGATTTTAGGGGCATCATAAGAAAGAAATTTTGCAAGAAACTATGCCTACATAAACACCTTCAAAAACTCCACTCAACAGCACAAACCTGTTGGCTGAAGGTATTGGCACACTGTAGGTTTCACTGAGCCAGCAGTCGCTCAGCAGATGAGGCTATAACCACTCTCATGTGCCCATTTGGCTTCTGAAGCTTTGCCTACTCGAGGGTTTGACGTGCACCTCTCTCCCAGGTATCTGAGCCTATGCTCAACCTTAAGGCAGGTAACAGAAGGGAACTCACCACCTTCAGTCTCATGGAACTGCTCCAGGAGTGAAAACTGCTTTGCCTAGCACAAGGCTTTCCTGCTACAAAGTGTTACTGAAACTGCTCCTCAGAGCTGGCATGAACTTAGGAAACTGCTGTAACAGACATGCCACCCCTGGCTTTCTTCATGTGTCACTGAAGCAGGTCAGTTCCTAGTACCCAGGTCAGTCCCTTTTCGGACATCTTGGCAACAGAGACCAGATTTGCGTCCCTGGTAGAAGTGCATTCAGAACCAGAAGGTCTGAGCGTGTGAGAGCAGATCTGGGATAGGCAGCAGTTACACCAGAAGACACTGAAGATCCGGACCTATGGCTGCCCAAGCTGTTCCCTAGGGAGCATTTCAAGCTGACAACACATCTTGAGTTGCATTTATGGCTACATTGCTGCTTAAATCCACGACAGAACCAAAATGTCCTAAAGTCTTGCCTTTTCATTCTCCTCCCTGGATTCTGCAGACACACTGATTGACCTGGGAAGCTGTAAAGCACAACTGCTTGCACACTCAACAGCTGAACTTGATGCTTCTTCAGGGGGGTCGGCACACAATGTTTTTTCAACTTGCACAGCTCAGTGAAAATGCTTTAGAGATGTGCAAGCCACCTTCCTGGGAAGAAAGTTCTGCAGTAAATCACATGCTGTCAGAAGTCTCCCTCTCCCCTAGGTTATCTCAGCCCTGACTGGGCCATCAAATTTCCTCCTCCTCTTTAGCAGGAGTCTTGCAATACCATCACTTCCTTCCACAACCATCCCTCCCACTAGAATTTCTGCAGGTAGAAATCTCTTCTACCCCAGCCCCTTGCAGGCAGATTCCCTCCTGTTTTCACAGTGGAGCCAACAGGAAAAGAGGTCACATACCTGAGCCCTAAAAAGCACTGCCTGCCTTTTAGCAGGAGACTCTAGAACCTACTGCAGCTTTAGTCACACACACTGCCGCCTTCCCTTCTTTACATACGGTCCCTGCTGCCAAAATACAACAATTACGGGTTCATCCACCCACATCCCGGAACTGCTCAAAGAGCCAGTCACACTGGTGCCAACAAGGGGAGAGGTGAGGGCAGGGGCGGGCACACATCCCACCAGTGAGCTTTTGGCTATAGACAAAAAGGACATTAAATCACCAGACCTGGTTCAAGGTGCCCTGCTTTGGACCTCAGCAGGTGGGCTGGTAATACAAGGTGATAGTCTCACATACAAGTCATCCCCCAACCCATTTTCTTTCCTCACCATCCAAACAACAGTTTGTTGAGAAGAAAAAACCCCACAGTAGTACTGAGGATGGGTTATTGCTACATACTTGGGAATTAGTTGTCAGTGTAAGGCATGGGAAGGGTAGCGGTTTGATGTGTGATTCTCAGGGGATGCCTTGGCCTATCAACTTGCTATCCAACTTCTTGACGTACCATTGTCTGATTTTCTGCAGCAATAAACCATGTTGTCAGCTCACAACTCTGCTGGCTGTTGTAACACCCCCAGGGAAACAAAAAACAGTTTGCTACAATCACCTGGGGAGCCATTGCCATCTAACCTGACAGGGATGGTTCAAGGTGCAGTGTAAATACCAAAAAGACTTTTGGGAGAAGTGAGATGGGGTCTGAATCTGCTTCTCGAATATCCTTAGTGTTTTTAGGCCATTAATGACAGAGATCAAAGTAGACTCCAACCCAGATTCTGAGTGTCTCTGTAGCATTCCACTAAGAGCCATGGGGTATCTAGGATGGGAAGTCATGACGATAATTGGCCCCAGTCACTTCACTTGCCCATTCCTGTGGTTTTCTCTGTTCACTTCTTGCTGGCTTTGAAATATCTGCACAGTAACTAAACCACAAAGTCTTAGCAGAGACTCCTTTCAACAGTCAAGTCTTTATTTTAAGTGAACTTTTGCTCAGACTCCTTTGGTAAATATATCATTTGAAATAGATCAGGGACAGACTGACAGCACAGCCCTTCTCTTACACTGTTCTAATCAGCTACAAAGCAGGTTCCATTGCTAATTACTGAACGTTTTTAAAAAAATCCTTTCATATACAAAAAGAATACACCAAGTACATAACCAAAAGTGATATAAAACTCTTCTGTGTAGCTTGGTTAAAAGGGTCTCCGCGTATTGGCAGAACAAGTATGAAAAGAGCACCATTGATATAATATACAGTCAGACGATGTATCTGGTTTCATTGCCACACTTTATGTCTACACAGAGAGACACTGCCCCGACACAGATAGTCACAGGTGCCTCTCTTTGCTTCCCTTGATCCGCTGAGCATCTTTGGCCCAATAGGACTCTCATGCAGGTGAAAAAACAAATCTTTGCTATGTTGATTTGCTCCAAGCAATTTCACCTTCCCCAGGATCCAAAAGTGACACTGCAACGTATGTGGAAGATGAGGATCAAAAAGGGAGGGTGCGAAGGAGCACACGTATCATCCAAATCACTGACAGCTTCTGGCATCAGTCTTTTTCCCTGAATCAACAAATGCTTCCCTCTCCTGCAAACTACTTTACATGGTTTTGTTAACCTATTCTCTGCACAACAATATATATATATAGATATAGACTTTTTATTTCTTTATATATATGTATTCATGTCAAATTTTTAATATACTCAAGGAGATACAAAGCTCTTGGTACTTGCTTTTTTTTAAAAAGTTTTAAAATTTTTTTTTACAAAAAATGTCATGGTTACTATTACAGTAATATTTTGGGGGAGGTGAGATTGTTGGATACTTCCCCTTTTCAGTTACAAAAGAAACGGCAGGCACTGAAAAACCGCAAATGATGTTTGCTAGACTCAAAAATGTGCTTTCCAGTCACACCGTTTTTAGGAGCTAGTTTAAAACTAAATGTGGCAATCAAAGAACAGTGGCAACCAAATAAAATCAGCAAAAGTCCTCTCATGCTGCTACTGAGACATTTGCTTCCTATTCTTATCTGCTGCCCTCCCTTAACCAATGCCTGGAGAAAATAAGTGAAGTAATTTAGTTCCTGGCATTTCCAGATACCACATTTGCAGAGTATGTTCTCTTGAGGTAAACATTACCCTACAGAAGGCAGGCCTTGACATCCTGGAGGAGAGCCGCTGCGCACACGTGATTTTCACACCAAATGAAATATGCAATCTCAAAACAAAAGCAAAGGAACACAGAAACCATGACAATGATTTTAAAATGCCAAACCAGTTCCCTTTGTGGCATTCTTCATCAGGATCTACAGCCCAAAGCAAAAACATGAATCCAGTATTGAAAAATTTACCATCAAATATAAGTGACAGACCCATCTCAAATATATAGCGTGTTCAAAATAAGACATCCTACAAAAAAACCTCTCCTTCAATGTCTTAACAGCTACTGGCAAAAGTAGTTAATCATCATCAATGCAACAATGATACATTTAACATGTAAAAGCTCCTTATTGCAATCTTTGAGAACATGAAAATAAAAAGCCAGTCAATGCCATTTCTCAGCACAGATTTCTGAACCAGGGACACTGAAACCTTCCATGAACTGCTTTTCAATATGTGGAAATAAAAAAACAGAGACATTACAGAATTCAAAAGGCAGAAGTATTGTACACCAGATGATAATATAGCACTGTGATTGATATAGCTTACTCTAAAAGCAGATTATACAGCTTGCATCAATTTTGTCATCCACTCTCCAGTTGATTTAACTAGCATTTAAGAGTTTTTGTTCTGCATTTTCTCCCTTCATTGAAATCCAATAAACCCACTCAACATTCTTGCACTGTCTGTGGGAATAATAAAGAAAACCTAAACATTTTTCAGAAAGCCTTCCAAAATGTTAAGAGTCACAGTTCAAACAAAATCCCCCAAAACAAAAATCAAAACAACGAGCCCCAAACCAGAAAAGTGCTATTCTCCTCATGGCTACACCTACAATATCATTTCAAATACTCCGCAGTTCCTCTCTCGCTGGGAAGCTTCCGCATGACCTGCACTCCTCCAACTTGGCACCATCCATACGTAAGAGTCACCTAAGAACACAGCCAGCTACATGGAAGCTTGAATTCTCTTCTTGCAGGGGTGGGAGGGAGGGCAGGGGAGGCGGTGGCTGTTTCTGGTGGGAATGTCAGGGAGTTAAGCAGCAGAGTGTTTTGCTGTAAGGCATCGTGCTCCGCTCGGCGATGGCACTCGGGTGGGTTCGCTCCCCATGCCCTCCTGGAACCTGCAGCCCTCCCAGTCTGAATGGCAGTGGTGACTGATGAGATCCTCTGTGTCGATTCAATGTTTGTTTCTCCCCCTCAATTAACAAAAATGTGGTTGGACTTTAGCCCTGAAAAATAAAGTCAGAACTGATTAATACCAGTCAGTAACATGGCTTTAGTGATCTCCATCACCTTGTGGTAGGACAGTGACTGGAAATGCCAACCTATCCCAACACATAGGTTCCTTGAAGGGTATGTCTGGGAGAAAACAAGCACAAACATAATTTTTCACAGTCAGGACCCCACCTGTAGAGCTTCACTGCTCAGAGCAGAGTTCAGGGGTGAAGCAGGCACCACACACACATTTATCCCAGCCCTGTGCCTGAGCTACGACAGCCGATCACGCAGCACTGAGCAGTCATGGGAGGTCAATGGTGCCAGGACCTGCTCTGTGACAGCACCTCGCAATGCTGAAAGCCTCCTCTGGCAGGTGCTTCCAACCCAGGAACAGAAACAATCTGCTAACACCTGTCATTTCTACTAGACCGAGAAGAAGGAGGGGAAAAAAATAACCAACACCACCACCCAAAAAACATGTAAGAGTTTTCTCTCCCACTAATGCAAGGGATTTCCATGTGGAATTATGAGGGTGGATGATGGTTCATGATTTGGAATTTGGACCTTTAAAGTGTGTTGCCCACTCTGATGGGAAAATTGCTTAGTGCCTTCATGACAGTCCCTAAAATTTTCCTTTATTCATAGCCAGGGGCACATCACCTGCTGTTCCAAACATAGCATCCTCTCCTCTGACGGAGTGCCAGAAGGTATCACCGGGGTAACTTGAGCAAGACAGCAGGACACAGATTAGCAGTGGCAAGAGCAAGAAAGGCCATTGACATTACTGAGGGACTTGGCACGTGGCAAAGGCAGACAACTAGAACACAACAAAAAGGCACCTTTCTTTAGTGACACACAAAAAAAAGAAAATGGGAAGTGGGAGTTGTGGGTCACTGTTTATTGTGTAACCAATATCATCTCTCCTTGCAAAGTAACTTGTGTACAGTCAGCAGCTTTCCTGCTGTAATTCGCGGGAACCTCAGGGGGCATCCAAAAATAGTCAAGGATATGTTTTTTCTTAAGTCTCAGGCTAATCCTTATAATGAGCATAGAGGGGAAAAAATGGTTGGAAGCAGAAATACACTACTCAAATTCATTCCCATGGCCTAAGAGCAGAAATATTTCACATTTCACCTGACAACCAATCATTCACAATATTAATTTTCTGCCTGGTTATTTGACAGCTTATTTTTTAATCAAACAGTGGTGTTTGATAGCATTTCATTAAAGATACAATGAATAATATAAACACCACTTCTTTTTTTTTCCCAAATGCATTTTCATGTATCTGTAAGTTAGCAGTTAGATTTGAAGAGATTCCACAGCTATACAGATCATGCACAAGAGAAAGTTATTCACTAGCCCCAATTACCATTAAAAAGACCTACCATGCATGCAAATTAGACCCAGGAGTCAACAGGCTGGGGTTTAATGTCACGGGCATCCACCAGATTCACCGAAGCCCTGTTACTCCTGTTAATGTTTTTCCTATTTGTGTCATTCTGCAGCACAGGGTGAGGAGTTAAAGCAAAACAGAGCGGATTAATCAAACAAAACCACCAAACAAGTCAGCTGAAAGTAGCACAAAGGAAAATTAGTGGTAGAGGAAGAAACAAGATCAGCAAAGGCACAATACTGACAAAAACATCTGCAACAGCCAAAAGGCCACACTTCCCTGGAATCCCAGCCTCCCTTGAGCTTTCACACAGCTCACAAGCCACAACCCCCACAGCCACATGCCTGTTTGGCAGCAAAGGGAGGAAGAGCAGCAGCTGCTCAGCTCTGCCCAGGTGAGGTCACGGCTGTGCACACCTTTGCTGTGTACAACAGCCTGGATTCAGGCTACCCCCAGGTGCTCAGAACCAAGAGGCGGCACAGGCTGTGGGTCACATGTGGCTGAGGTGAAATGTTTCTTCTCCCTTTCTCATAAAAGCAAAGCAGCCACTTGCTGAACTCTGGCTGTGCTTCACTTCAGTCATACACTGGAGCTAAGGCTGCTTGATGTGATTTTGAGGGTTGTATTGGATGACTTTAATGAATTCTGAGTGGCAAAAATAACAAATACTTATTCATTTTCCTACCTAACCCTACTTTCCTTAAAAAGACATTTTCTGCCAAGCTCCTATTGATCAACATTCTTATATAACTTACTGCATTCTTGCAAAATGTACTAGAACTGTGATAAGGGAACTAGAAAGATTATTTGATTGATACTGGCTCAAGCAGGGACATCTCTTGCCAATTGAAGGAGGGGGATACATTGTAGGACTTCAGTAATGAGCTTAAAAAAAGTCCAGGCACATTGAAGCCACTCTCCAGGATATACCTCCATGGAAAGGCAGGACACAGCAGGAAATGCCTGCCTAGGCAAGTTAAAATAGGCAGGCTGGTGCAGCAGGACATCTTCCTAGTTTACCATCTATGGAAGTATTTTTCTCCAAATTGCATTTTTTTCATTTCCCTTGTTCAATGATGGTGGGTTTGCCTTTCAACTGACTGAAGTTTAACTGTTTCCACTCAGCATGAATCACCTGGATTTTCTGGTATTACCAACAATGTGCTGAAGATTTTTAAGGACAGCTTTCTGCAGGGTAGCCGTAATGTCTCCTACCACCGACTCTTATTTCAATGAATCCTCCTTTTCCTTCTCAAAATTACTCCCCCAGGGAAAAAACCAAGCTTATTTTAAGGCTAGGGAGAGCTCATGGCCACAGCATTAACAAACTTTTTAAAAGGTCACTGAAAAGGTACAGCTATGCAACAGCAATTACACAGAGCCTACCGAGCCACATTCGCACACAGCCCACAATACAAAAAGCCTTGTGAAGTAAGAACTATTTTTAATTAGAAAGTAGCCTAAATTTGTATTTAGAAGGCACACACGTAACTGTGCATGTCTCTTCCTCCCTCTCCATCTCCCTAGCCCATGGCTATGGTCTCCATCAGGACTGTGAATGAGTATTGCAGAAATGAGTACTGTTCAGCACACTGCTAGACATGGACACACAAGATCACACCTATTTCTCGTGGTGAAGACAACAAAGCAGCACGACAAGCTGAAGAGACTTGTCTGAACAAAGTCTGAAGCACAGTTACACAGCTCAGGGCCAGGGAATGCTGCCTGGACAAGGGCGACAGAACAAACACTTTCTATTTTTACAACCTCATCCATTTACAAGAGTACAGCAACTACCTGCATTTGCTCCTGCACTGGAAAGCAGCATTTTGTTTTTATTTCTAGTCAGCCAAGTGCTAAATTACAAAATGATGCCTTTATGTGAAATAAAAAAAGCCCTTTACAACCCCCCGGTGAGTAACTACCCTGTGTTTCTGGCTGAGGACACTCGGTTCCTTTCTTTCCAAGGCACTAACTAGCACTCAGCAGTAAGAGGGAGCTCACTTTTAAAGGTTCCTTCTCGGAGGCATCCCCTGTGTTATCACTGGTCTTGTACTTCCGCTCCTTGTCCCGGTGGTCGATGGTGGAATATCCATCTGAGGAGACAGAACACAACAGTCAGGCATGAAGCATAAACAAGAGCAGAAACAGCTGATGCAAGCAGAATGCTTCAGCAAAGGAAAAGGAAAACAAACCCCCACAACCCAAAGATGCCGGCAGCCTGCTTCTCACGTGCTTCAGCTCTGAAATTTCGTTTTTACCAGCTAAAAACAAACAGGGAACCCTTCTTTTTATAGCACTGCCAGATGCTGGCTCTCATTAGCAAGCAGAACTGTTTTCATCCCAGCCTGCTGCACTTTTAAGTGTGCCCAAGGAATGCAGTAAGTTGTCATCTCATGCCCTGTGGCTAATGAGCTCCAAATTCAGCCCAAATCCCGTGTTCCTTGCTTAGCAGCCTGAATAATTGGCTGTGTTCATTCTCTGAATGCTCTGCAGCCTGTTCCCACTTTTCCTGAGCCTGACTACTAGCAGGACATGACAATAATTTGGAAGAGTCCCCATCAGAGCACTGAGAAAAAGGGCCTGCTGAGTTGGAAGAAACCTTGATGCAAACCCTGCTGTGCTTGGGCTGTCTTTCATTACAAAGCAGCACCTGTTGGTGCATTTTCTCTTGACAACTAAGGAAGAGCACGAAAGTGTGATGAACACAAGGAAGAAAACTGTGAGAGGGTTTTATAAAGTAACGGCTCTAATTATTTCACAACCTTTGCTTTGAACCATTGTCAGACAATGCAAAACAATTTATTTCGTGATGCATCAAATTTCCCTTATTATCAGTGACAAATAGATCCTCGCCTGCTCTGCTCTGAGAGCATTGCAATCTAGAGTAAATGACACCCGAATTTATAGCTCCCTGTAGACTTTTGTTTTCCCTTATGTAATTGAGGGATCATTAATGTTTTCTTGTCCTGACAAACTGGGTTTTTAGAATACCACAAAAAGTTTTACATGAACTATCAAAACGCTCCTCTCTCATTTTATTACTTGCCTGCAACAGGCCATTAAGAGAAAGTGAGTGATATATTTGTGGGGTTCTCATGGCACTGTTTGCCCACATGGCTATTGCACACAGCCAGGTCAGTGTGCGAAGGGCTGCAGTGCTCTGTGTACCTCAAACGCAAGTGAACACAGAGCTGCAAGCAAGTCCCTGGGGCAGGATGTATTTCTGACATCAAGGGCAGCAACAGATTATTTAACCATGCTGACCAAAAATAACTAAGGAATTCTCGAGTTATACACATAGTTCACAGATCATAAAAGCATGGAAATATTTGCTACACAGAACTTAACTTACAATTACTTGTTGACAATGAAGATGCCTGACATTCTTAGCTATTCCTTTTGAACAAAAAAAGAAAAAAAACCCAGCTGCACCCAGCTATCCAGCCAGCACTTGTGGAGGAACGCATGACCGATAATTCTCTTTCAAATGACAGGCATGAACACTGCTAGTAGCCTATGTCCTACTCTAAAGATTCATAATTTCTTTAGGACAAAATATTTCACATAAGTACGTATTAAGTGATGGAAAAACAGAAAATCAAACTTTCAGCAACTGGGTGGTAGCTTTTTACAATCTCAGGGTAACTTACTCACAAGGATGTAATGGATCACTTTGCATTTTTGTAGTGCCATCATCATGGGTGATCCACAAACATTTCTAAAAGGAATTGCCAAGACACAATGGAAACCTTTAAACTACCCCCAGAAAGCAACAGCCACTAAGTGAAGAATGGCAGCTGTGATACTTCCCAGGGAGGAAGGTAATTAGTAAAGAGTGTAACCATAAAAAATAAAAAAGCAAAACAGATCTTTAATGGTACAAAAAAATTAAAACCCCCATGCTTAGCCAGGACACATCAGCAGGAGGAAAATCCCACTTTTGCACTGGCAGTAACCTGACAACAAAGAACACTCAAGAACCTTGATCTTTGTATCTAAGTTCCAACACATTTTGCATTTCATCCTGTGGGCCCCTGGCCTGCACACACACCAGCACCAGTGGGTCATGTGTCCAAAACCCACACACTGTGCTACGGCTCTGTCAAGATAAGCAGCAGAGATAGGAAGTTCATTATTTGAACAAATAAAATGAGAAATATCTTGAAGGAGGCTGCATCAGAGAAGTACTAGCTCACTGCCCTGAAAACCATGGCTCTGCAAGGAAGTTAGAAATACTGCTTCCCCCATGTTTCAGATTCATTCTAAGAAGCAATCAGAATTAATTGCTTCTGTGGCATAAAGAAGACCTATGAGTATCCAAGGTATAAGTGCGTTGTTCTGTCTTAATACAATCCTTTGTATAGACAGAAGTTACATTGGTCAATAGAGGAACGTCCCAACCTTGGCTTGTTTACTTCTCTCTCAACTTCCTGCTTGTTGCCTTATCTACTGCTTCTCAATCTCCCACTCTACAGCAACATTTTTATGTCATCATGTAAATAAATGGACCAAATAAATGCCTGCCAAGGTCAGTTCATCTGTGCCCTCACACAGCTCTCAACTTAAAAAGATCAAACCTCTAGACCCATCAAAGAGGAGGAGGAAAAGGAGGAGGAGGAGAAAGGAAAAGTCATGCCTGAAGATGGGCATGGAGGACAGTGGCATCTGAACTCTGTCTCTGGTCTGAACAATTTCACTTCCCAGGTGCTCCTGTCTGAGTGACTGCAAGTTAATCGAGGCACACAAAGAATTTTGGAGGACTTGGCACAGACTGGAGATCACAGTTCTGCTGCCTCTGCAGACAGCTTGGGGCCAGGGCCCCAGGCACATGGTGACAGTGAGCACTGCTGCTGTCCAGCCTGCCTGGAGCTGGGAACGCCTGACAGACCTTGGCATCCCATGGTAACTCATAATACAGGTTTTCTTCTATCTCCCAGCACATCCACACCCTACCCAGGCCATTCCATTGCCCCAGACAGAAGGGATCTGACTGGTCTAGTGCTGCCAGCTGGTGGGGAATGAATCCTTCTGCCTCTCTAACCACTGACAGCAAAGTGATTTCCTCTGTTGAGAAGGATGACCCCCACAGCACTGGCAAACAAGCTGACACCACCAGCAATTTTTGTTTTGTGATCCTGAAGAAGAGCCAATGTGGATAACAGGAAAGGCCCAGGCACAAGGACAGCCTGAACACTGGTGAGAAGAGCCCACTGATGAGGGGCAGACAGGTGGGGATGTTCTGGAACCATCAGTCCTGCACTCTTCAGGGGATGAACACTGGGCTGGAAGGACCTGGTTGATGGATGGGCACCTCTAATGTGTGTGGCATGGAAATCATGGAATTCTGCACTGGCCCACTCTAACATGTGTGAGACAATTACAGTCCAGTACCAAAGCAATGCAGCAGAAAGGTAACTATGTAACTTGGAAACATCTCAATTAAGTAAAATAAACACACAGTTGGAGTCAGGGAAGAATTCTCTAAAAGAATATAAAGTGAATGTAAAGCAGAAAGATCTTAAGAGCAAGTGAAATCACAAAAAGAAGACAAAGGAAAAACGCACTGAAACGAGGGCATACAACTTTCTGCAAAAAAAAAAAAAAAAGAGAAATAAAAACACCAACTGGGATATACAGGAAAACTCTCTGGCACGCATTTTTTTGGCAAACATAGGAGAGGTTGGTCTTTCCTGGAGGTTCTGGTGTGGAGCATATGAGGATATAACCAAACTGTTTACTGGAAGCACAAACCCAGAGGACTGTATGTTGATATTCTGCTCCAGTTCATTTCAGAGTGAACAAAAACTCCGGAACTCAACAGTCTACAATGAAGTTAAAATCAGAAAATATAGTCTAGAGCAGCCTTCTCATGTTAATATGCCCATAAGACAAAAAACATGCAGCATTTGGAAGAGCCTGAAAAAAAGAGATTAAATGCTGTTATTCCAGTTCCCTGGAATCAAGGATAGTAAACTGGATAAATTAAGTTAGTCTCTTTTCAGCTGACCCCTGAAATAGCACGACGTTATAGTCATATTGGAAATAAGAGGCACTCAAGAACTGGGATCAGGAAAACTTGACAGATTTAATCTTCTAAAGGTGACAGAAAGAGTGGAGAACAGCACGGCCCAGAGAATCTGCCCGATGCTGTACATACGCTGTAAATTTGCATTTTGTTTTGTACTCAGGGCTGTGCCAGTAACTCCTGAGAGCATAGGGTAGCAATTAATATAGAGACTAAAAACAAACACCACTGCCCATTCTGCAGCACCTGCCAGCACACAGCTATTCCTGCCAGGCAATCCTCTCAGAAGATACTTTCTTCCATTGTGAGAACAAATGCTTCAGTGTTCCCTAAAGCAAAATACATATGGACAATTGATTCATGGCAGGTGGCATCTCATTTTTCCAAGAATATAGAAGGTAATATATACCTGTTATTTTACTTTCTGATCATGTTGAGCTTTTTCTTGGCTCTAAATTGTTATTTTATTCAGCTACAATCACTAATAGCAGTATATCAAACTGTTTGATCTGGAGGCATTAATATAGGTGTATTTAATTAAAATAACATCAACTGGAAGAAGTAAAGCAAATTCTCAAGAGACCACACAGCATCTTTATCTACCTTGTTAAAGAAGAAAACCCCTCTAGAAGTTTAACACTACAGAGCTTATCAGTCTCAAAGCACATCACTGACAGTCAGTGGCTCTTCTCACTCTACAGGAAATGCCAGGCTTGTTTGGATGCAGGTAAATAGAAAGAAGAGCCATGAATACCACACACACAAGCTTATTTTTGGTTTTACCTACAAAAACAAAGGCAGAACAGATTTAAACACAAGCAAGACATTAAAGTGAATTTTCAACTCTTTTGCTCTTCCGTTCTGAATCACAGAGACTTCCAGATCTGTAACGGGGAATGCAGCTGCCTCAGGGGCCAAAGAGCAGAATGAAAGCTGGGTCAGTGTGTATCTCCAATAGACACATAAAGTAGAGGAGAAATTGGTGTGTACACCCTACATGCATTCAAGAGAAAAAAAAGAAAAAACAAAAGATGACGACCAATCTTTTGTGAGGTAATGTTCTGTTTTTAAATGTCAGCTTTATCCATCTGAAATAATATCTCCTAGAGAAATAGTTGAACTTTCCTGTGACTGACAGTGTGCTCTATTGGAACAGACAGAGAGTTTGATCTATGACTGTATTTACCTGGGCCAAGTTCATCCATAGGTATCATATCACGACTCCCAGATTTCTCATTATCTAGAAAACAGAAGCATTGAAACAACTTGAGTTATATTTGCTTTTCTCAAAACCTGATAGTTTTGAATTAGTCACAGAACCAGAGAGGTCCATAAAGTACTGAATGCAGAGACTATTGTAAAAAAAATCCCAAACTATTCAACCGTTATCCATTCAGAAAGAGAAGTCTGTTCTCCAGAGAGCACACGTAATCCATGTATTTTCTGCTTTGGCACTGTAATACAGAACTTTCTCCCTCCAATAGAAACCACAGTTCTGCTTTGGACTACCCACCACTATTAACAAGTTTCTCTTTGGCCTCTCCAGAATAAAAGAGAAAGAAAATAAGTAAGGGTGCAGCTTTTCATGGCATACAAGCCAATCCAGCAGCCTGCTGAGCCAACATAAAAACTAATCCACAAAGAAAACAAGTTTCTTGTCACATCAGCAAACTGACCCAAATCATCCTCTGTCTGCATAATGTTCCAGGTTTGATCAAAGACAGGGAAGGTGGAAACAGGCAGGGCAGTGTGGAGCTGTTGTTGCTGCAGTAACCTGCAGTTAAACCAGAGAAAGTGCACCAGGCAAACCCTGCTCTTAGCATCAGAGCCAGACTCGGAGACACAGTAATCATGGTGAAAGCAGAGCTGGTGCTACACTGGTGTTGGTGAGGCTGTGCCTCATGAAGAAGCACAGACAGGATTAGCTGGAGCTTGAATAAACTCATCTCCAATAAAAAACCCCTGCATGGTAGAGAAAGAGACTGTGCCAAAATGGGCAATTTTATTTTAAAAAAAGGGAAAGACTCCAATAAGGAGTAGGGGTAAGGTCAACCCCACTTCCAGGAAGATTTAACTGGTAACACTGCATCCAAGTTGAGAAAAACAGTATGAGTAGTGTAGATTTTGTAAGGGAAGAAATACTATCCATCTCCAGGTAATAAGGACTGATTGTTTCGAGACTGGGGTAAAAATCACCACATGAAAAATGCATTTTCACCCCCTTGTGCTGTAACACAGTCGTAGCAAAACCAGAAAACAAGTAAAGTACTATATGACAAGTGATAAAGAGCAGAACCAACCTTGACTTTTATCCACCAGAGGCAAAGTGCTGTCATCGTAGCCAGACCTGCCAGCAGTACCTTTGGAGCCCTTTGGAGCGGCAGAAACAGACTACGAGACAAAAATACCAACACAAATACCAAATGCTACTCATGGAAACTGAACAATAAAAATAAATGAACCAACAGCACGGAGAGAGATTATGGAATGCTGCTAAGCCCCTCTTCTGTTGATAATATGGAACTGGAGTACTTTTTATTTTCATATAGTTTGATGGAGGAGTTTTCTCCCTGTTACCTCAATGGCAGCACTGTTCAACAAGGAAAGGTGAGGAGGGTGCATGTCAAGCAGAGGTGGCTGCCCTATGCTGCTGTACAGAATGTTTCAAATGAGACATAACTAAGACAAGACATGCTAATTCTTCCTCCAGTAAATTGGGGCATTTGGCCTATACAGGACTGCAAACTCCCCAAACCTTAAGAGCTACATTCCACAGACCACAGCAAAGCACAGCCAGCAACTATATGCAGGATGGTGTGACTGACTGGGGTACAATACACTGTGCTCTCATCTGGAAAAACAGATGTGAAGACTAAGATCTACAGACTGCAATATCAGCCTAAATACGGACATCTTCCACTCAGGCATTTCCAGAACTAATTTAAGATCCAGCACCTTTACCTGAAAGTGTGACTTATTCCACCCATCCTTCTGAAGGGCGTTTCGTAGTTCTTTATAGCTCCAGATCATCTGAAGGATGTGAGATGCTGCTTTTGTTTCTCTGGGAGACTGGCTGATTTGTGAGATAAAATGACAGCTTAAGTATCAAGCAATGGCAGACTATTGGTATGTTAATACCTAATACACCAAACAGCTATTATTTGAACCTATAAGTTATGGGATATATGTGAAAAAATTCAGAATACATATCTATAGGTATTGGCTGACAAAACCAGAAAACAAAATGTTATGAATTTTGCACATTTCTGTGTTTTCACATGTACGGCTGGACAAGCGCTGAGGCCAGGGTGACCCTTTTGTCTTCCAGCTGTCATTAACAAAGAACAAATAGATTCCATCCTACCTGGATTTATTCAGGAAAAAAAACCCCAAACCAAAAAAATGTTCTAAGCTACTTTTCAAACCTTCACCACAATGTACATATATTCCTCACAATTCAAAGAAGTTGCTCCATGGTTTAAAATACCTTACACAGTAATTTCGGTCAGCAAAAAAAATAAACTGTTTTTAAATGGAAAATGAAATTTTATCCATTCCTTAGTAAGTCAGTACACAGACACCTTTTATAATATAAAACAGGCCTAGAATTTTGGTGGCTCTCATATTTCATAACAATACAACCCAAAAAAGCTACTTCAGCCACTCTCCCAGAAGTTTGTAGTGAACACACCTACAATGTCTAACAGGCTGAACTACGCAAAACAAAGTTTCCGCAACAGCAGCCAGGACACAGTTTTTAGACTGAAGAAAATTTGTCACTTCAAATCACCACCATCGGCCCTTTGGCCAGAACAACTACTGCCCTGTATCATTAACCATTTCACTTGAAAGGAACAGATGTAATCACTGGCATTCCAGGACTGGAACACTGCCACAGGAAAAAGGCCTCCCAAACTAAAACCAAAGATCATGGCTTCACTGCAAATGCTGCCGGGTAAATGTATGCATGGTGCTAAGATGTCCCTGACAAGGAGAGAGCATGTCTTAACATGACTGAAGTGACTCATCAATTAACCTTTTTTCATCAAGTAAACCTTTTAAAGGTGCTCTTGTTTTTACTTTGTATATATTAACTGCTGAAATTACAGCTCTGAAAGATTGGGATGCTCTAATACTTTCACAAAGCAAAAGCTGCTGTTCATAGTGACATCTTCATGTCTGCAAGGAGTTCTCATGCATTTTGCTTTCAACTGTCACTTACCTTGACTTGCTGATAGCGACCAGCTTCTGAATGCCCTGTGTCTGGATCAGAGACCTTGCATTTTCCGAGCTGTCAGTAATGATTTCATGGATGGTATTCAACACTGCAACCACTGTATCCTCTTCCAGGTTCTTTGCAGATCTCTGCTGCCTGCTGGGCAAATTTCTTACCAGCTCACCCATGGCATAACTACCTAGATAAGGGGAAGAGATACCATTAGGCAGTCCTAAAAATAATTTCAGCTTCCCGTCCTGAATGATGAAAGTCAATGGTGTTTGCTATGTCGAAAAAAAACCCTTATAATATATATGTTTTAAACCTCAAGACTGTAACTTCACAGGATATTTATCATTCATTATTTCAAGGTGATTGACAGCTGATAAAGCTAAGATAAAGTCCTTCATCATGGATTCTAAAAGGTATTGGGGGGGGGAAGCCATTTTTACTGAGAATTTTACAGTGAGCATCTATCATATTTTGCAAAGCCTGAGGCAAAAAAGCATCCAGTAGCTGCTGCTAATGCCACATATTCATGCTAATACACGCTTGTGGCTTACTCAACTTAGCCTTGTAATAGGCCTTCTGGGGCAAGGTGTGCAGCCATGCATTTATTAACCTTCCCCCAACACAGGTGAGAGTATTTCCTCCTGGGTGCAGTGAGCCCTCTCCACGTATAGTACTGGAGGAAAAACAGGGAATGTGGACTGTATCATTCCCAGGTGTCCATCTGTACCATTTGCCTGGCTACACCTCTGAACTATTAAAATGAGAACCTGACATACTAAGGCAGAACCCTACCTTGCTATTTGCCAGTATCAACTTCAATGATGGCCCTAAACATGTGACCAGTATTTCCTAGCCTGACAAGGTGACAGTTTAAACAGATACTTTAGTTAAATACAGAAGTCATCTAGAGGAAAACTCATCTCGGCCAAATCTTTCAAGATTCCTCCTTATGGGCAGGTGAATGTTATTTACCACTTTGGATAGGAGCTAGAACAGTGCTGAACACCAACCTGAAGAATATTAAGTTGTTTAGTGTCCAGCTTCTACAAGTACCCACCAGGCAAAAGGATGAGAAAGGAAGGAGGAAGCAAAAAGCCCAAAGGTACAACTTTAGAGCTCCCTGCACTTCCCCAGGTTAGCTCAGCATGCCAAAGGCCAGGTTCCCACTCCAACTGGAATAGCAGGCAGAACTAAGGAGCAACATCTCTGTGACGTGTGACTATGAGCACAAGTCCCACACCAGCCAGAGCTAAGGAAAACACAAGAAACCTCTTAACCCATTGTAGTGGTTTTAGTAGTAGGGAGGGGGCCATAAAGATGGCTCCTGCGAGAAGCTTCTGGAATTCTTCACTATTTCCAGCAGAGCCAATCTCGGATGGCTCTGAAGATGATGGACATGTCACTGGCCATGTTTGGGCCAATTAGAAAGGTTAGTTACACCTTTGTGATGACATATTTAAGGAAAAATCAAAACAAAATGTACATGCAGCTGCTTTTAGTTAGAGAAGGGGGAGGACGTGAGAACATGTGAAAGAAAACAACACAGAGGCACCAAAGTCAGTGGTGAAGGAGAGGGAGGAAGTGCTCTAAGCTCTGGAGCTGCGATTCCTCTGCAGGCCATGGTGAGCCCATGGTGCGACCGAGTGTCCCTCCCGCAGTCCATGGGATCTACAGCGGATGCAGAAAGANAGTAAACCCCACACCATAGAAGTTCACAGAAACTGTCTCTCATGGGAGGTACCCCTTGGCAAATGCAGAAGAAAAAAACTCCTCTCCCTAAGCAGGGGAAGAAGGTCTTGAAAATAGACCGACCTAAAACCCCACACCTTGCCCCCACCCTTGCACTGTTGGTGGGAGAGAGGGAGGGGTGAGGAGTGAAAAGAAAATTGTCTTTTAAAAGTTTAGTTTATTTCTCATATCCTCCTTCTAACTCTGGTAGTAATAAATTTCACTTTGCAACTTAAGTTGAGCCTAGTTTGTCCTTAGAGTGTTTTCTCCCGGTTCTTTGTCTCAGCTCATGGACCTTTAAGTTAATTCCCTAAGTTTTTTTCCCCCCTTCTCCTTCCCTCCTCTGCCCAGCTGTGGCAGGGGAGGGAACAAGTGAGTGGCTGCCCTAGGTGCCTGGCACTTAGCCAGGGTCAAACCACAACACCCATCCAGCCCTCTGCATATCTACACACACTCCTCTCCTGCAAAGATCTACACCTAATGTTACTCACAAGTTAGAGATTTCCCTCAAACCACAGCTTGTTTGAGTGGGCTGGAAATGTATTCTGAGCTGACAGACCCCCAGTTGGTGGCTACAGTGTAATCCCAGATAGCGTGGATGGAAACTGCAGAGAGAACAAATCCTCAGCACAAGGAACAGAAAATGTGAGGTCTGTCAACGGTCTCCAAGATCCGACATTGGTTAGAGAAATTCTGAAGATACCTATGAGATCTTTATTGCGACGATCCATGGAAAGGTTTCTCAGGGCAATGGACACAGCCCTCACAACCTTGTCTGAGTCGGACTGGAGCAGCTCCACGAGCACTGGCAACCCCCTCTCCTTACGCACCGTCGCACGGATGTACGTGGACCACTGATCAGGACACAGAAGGGAAAACAAACAACACCAAATACTGTGAGTTCATATACGTGCCCTCTCCTTGCCCCAGCATTTCCCTCACTGCTCCAACCCATTTTTTTCTGTGGAAAGACCAGTTAGATTGTGCATGCTGATGTATCACATTGCCTTAACCCATCATTCAAGTTCACCAAGCACCAAGGAAGAAATGATGTATGAGTTCATCCTACACCTAAGCCAGTTTCTGGGGAAAGAGGGCAGAAACAGAAGGAAGGAGCATCATCTGTCAGCATCTGTTCTGTACACACCTTAGTGTAAAAACACATCCCTCTGGATTAAGAAAAAAGAGGTCACTTGGAAGAAACAGTAAAGCGTCTAAAGCATCTGTTATCTTCCGCCTCCTCCAATTTCATGCATCTATTCTGTTTCATGATTGTTTTTAAAATAAGCTTGTATTATTTAAAATAAGCTGTACTCATGGCAGCTGTGAAACACCACCCTGCCAACCCTCAGGCTGCTGATCAGTCCCACTTTGCCAAGCAGTTCTAGAAGTGATCAGGCAAATCTTTGAGAGAACTGCCTCATTAGTGCTGGGGATGCTTCATAGAGGGTATCAGAGGACACTGTGGAGTGCAGTTTCCTAAGCAAACTGTCAATCCAACAAATGAAGTATTCAGGACACCTAACTCTCTAATACCAGGCTTTTCTGAATGAACAAAGCAATGGTTAAGTGGTCAAGTAGTAGAAGTTGCTCATGGTTAAATTGTCATGAGCTCAATGCCATTTCCACTACGTACACATGACCAGTCCAGAAGATGCAAAACATCTTCAATAAGCAAATGGAAATAATTTCCTTGACATTCCCACACATCCTTCCTTTTTAAAGGAGATACAAATGCAAAAAGTAACAGCACACTTACAATGGGACATCCCCTTGTTCTTTACTTACACAAAGAAATCAAAAAAGACTGAAAAGAAAACTGCACTCACCGTCCAGTTGCCAGCACTAAGATTCTGCAAGGCTCCCGCAGCAGCTTCCAGAGTGTTGAAGTTCTGACTTTCAGTGAGGATGGAGAGGTACAATCGGACCACGTCTGGCTGGTAAAGTAATTCAAAGCCTGCAGGTGGGGCAAGAGGAGAACAGACACGAGAGAAGCAGAGAAGATAATGTAAAAATAAACACAAACCTTTATTTAATCACATAAGAGAACAGCCAAGTGAAAGCTGCTACAACACAGAAAGAAGAGCTTCTGTCATGACCAAAAACATTCTAACCACAGTTGTTGGAAATGGTGGAGACAGTGACTCATGTAGAGAATGTTCACCTGGGCTGAAGGTCAATTTGCTTGTCTTGAGGTTGACAATTCTTTCTGGGATCTGTGCTATGCTATAAACTGCCCAGCATGCATGAAATGACAAGGTGACAAGAGACAATTTTTGCCTGCAACAATTCCTACTTTGCATCTCTAGACTGGGCTGCAAATTCACCTTGCACTCCTGTCCTTGTTCAAATCTCTCTCAATACTTTTAGAGACACAAAGAGCAGGGCCAAAGAAAGCTGGCTACACCATCCTGTCAGCCAGGCCCTGCACACACTCAGGGGACAGAAGGAAGAGGCAGGACATCAAAGTGACCAGAACCCCCAAGTGTGAGGGGCAAGGAAGAACACTGACTCCAGTTCAAATATTCAGCACAAAAATACCCCACCATTGCCCCACACCGGGAGACTGTGACAGCCACATCTGTTCACTGCAGATCCTCAGAGTCACTGTCTCAGCTGTGCAGTTTAAGCATGACAGGAATGAGAGCTATTCCCAGCTCTGCCAAGGATTTCCTTTCGTGATGCTGAGTAACTGACAGCAGCATCATGTCCTGATGTCCTGACTTCCTCATCCAGAGGATTAGGATTTATGCATCTACCCACACTAAAAAAGGGTCTTAGACAAGAACTCCATCACTCCAAGTTGCTGCACAATTTGATGCAATTTTTATCTATCTTTCTTCACTAAGCGTAGCGTGCATCAATGAGGGCAGAGTATGCCATGCATCTGCTTAAAGGACTGGCCAGACACACAATCTCAAAGTGCTGTTCAGATTATGTTAACAAGAAACTAAGCCCCTAAAGTGCCTTGGTGAGTGCAGGATGGCACAAGCAATTTCTGGTCAGCATGACTCATTTGCAGTCACTGTAGCTGGTCTGGTGGCCTTTGGGATGCCTCCAGTAAGTAAGGGTCAGCAAGCATTACCTAGGAGAGGATTTCTAGAAAAACATGACATCAAAGAAAGCATAAAGGTGTGAAGAAGCCTAGGCAAAGAGAGAATTTCAAGCTTGTTTTGAGCAAAAGAATTTTTATTATTTGTACACATGAAAAGAATGTTTTTCATATAACAAGATACTGTCCTAGAATTGCAGCATAATTCAAGGCAAATTTTCCTCTAGCAAGACAGGACACCTCGAAACAAGAATCGCTTCCTCTCTTCAGTACTTTCTCCTCAAAATCACCCATCTCTCATACACACATTGCAGATTATAATATTTTAGACATCTCGGAGCAATGCTATCCTATCCAGTGGATTATCTTTTCATAGTATTTTGGTTTTTTATTCCCTGTTGCTAAAGGCTTCCTGAAATAAAAGCCTTGATTTTAAATGTAACTATTTCTCCACATTCTTCATACCAGTTATGACTTTGTGGCTATGTGAGTCAAGATCTCAGAACTCACCCCTTTAAACCCTATGTAACACTGCCTATGAACACAGGCTGTCTTAACCCTCTGGCTGTTCAGGGGTACTTATCCCACTGAAAGCAAGAAAACACAGTTAGCCAAGGTTTGTTCCATACCAAAAACCTGATCTCTGCATGAGGATCCCTGTGCTGGCTCATACTGAGCCTCCCATGTGCATCCCAGCACACGCAGATCCTTCTCCAGAGACTGGATACTTAACCTGCTCCACATCTGTGCCTCGTTTTAATGCCACCACTTGCCTGCTACACAGGACATCCTGCAGATACATGCAAGTAGCAACAGATGGCAACCCCCAAAGGCATCCCACCAATCCATACCACTGACTTTCCTCTTCTCCAATGTCCTCTCCTTGTGCTGGGATCATTGCCCTCTATATTGAATGCTGAGGAAAAACTATCGTTACTTAATCCATGAAGCATGAGCAGTTGTACAGCTTTTCTCCATGCCTTGAATAAGTCTGATTATCTGACTCCAATACGACCTTCATATCACCCTTTTCCCCTGCCACTTCACAAGGTGAACTGGCAACCTAAGAACTTCTCAAGAAAAAACACTGCTGATAAGCACTTGGTGTTCCTTTCCTGAACACTAATACTTAAAAATGTCTTAGGACAGCCTACTGGAATTTTGACACTGTTATCTTTTAAGGAAGCTTTGCTGAAATATAAATCAGATCAGCAGAAGAGATGAAGGCAGGTTCATTAGCAGATAATATTCATACAGAACATTTTCTGCTTTTATATCTGAGCTCAGACTTGCCTGTGGTTCAACAGGATGCAACTATTCAGCCAATCTTCTGTTTAGAAGTATCCAGTTGTGTTTTCAGCATGCTTGGAAATAGCCTGACACTCTTACTCTGTCCTGTTATTTAAATGCAGTCTGTGATGTGCCCTTTCTGTCAGTCTGTATGCTCCTTTTTGGCCGGACACACTTCTTCTTCAGCACCTCGCTGTGTGAATATTGAGACACTCCAACCTTCCCGCCTGCATTCCAGTCACGCACCTCCCACCTGCTCTCTGTCATTACCTCTCTCCATGCATGAAACCCTCTCCTTTTTCCTACTTACTAATGTAAGAGCATCTCAAAAATGCCTTCACCTTCTCTCTTCAATAATGCACAGCATTTTCTCTACCAGCCTCCAGCACCCTCCTGCTTTGGGGCATAACTCCTTAGCCAGGTGATGGATGATTCCCACCTCACTCCACACATCCCCCTTTCCAACTACATTTATGCCTCTGTCCCTATTGGCATCTGTCTTAAACAGAGTCAGCGAGTGCTACACACCACACACAGCTCTGTCCTCCCTCCTGCCGCCCCTGCTCTTCTCCCAGCACTGCAGCTCTTCTGGGTCAGCCTGGGTATGCCGGGGAAAGGCAGCAGGAGTTGCTCAGGCGAAGTACCAAGAGTGCCCCTCATGGAGGCTGCTCATTAGCAGGGATGAGAACCTAGTAACGAGAAAGTTACTGCTGCACTGGAGGGTTTTCCCTCTCTGACAGCAAGCTGACACTTTTCATAAGCATTATAGTGCCTTAAAAAGAAACAAACAAGTTTTATATTTTCTTCATCTGCCTCCTGTCCTAATGAACCCAGCTTTACTATTTATAGAATGCAATTTGTCTGAATTATTATAAATTTCCTTCCAGTGTTGCATGAAGGCCTCGCACATTTTTCCATGAAGCGCTTCAAGCACGTTCCTGGGAAGCACAGCAGCTCTTACCTCCATTAAGCACCTGCTTCTTTTCAAAACTGATTTCCTTAATTTCAATATTATCTTAATTATTTTTTCAGGTAATGCTACTTTTATGCAATACACAGCTAACTCCTTACGCCCATTTAAAAATGAATAGAAGAAATGAGAAAAGAGGATATCATTAGTGATAGAAAATACATCAAACAAGAAAAACATCCACTGTTTCTCCTTTTTCTTTAAAAAGCTGTTTTAATTATAGCCCAGATTCAGCACTGCCCTTAAAAAGATAATCTTCCTGGAATAAATGAGATTTTTCCATCGCTTATAGATTTGTGTTGAGTTGCAATCTACACTGTTTCCTCCTGGAAAAGCATGGAGATAAGTAATTTATTGCTTCTTTCATTGTAGAAAGCAAAGTAAACAAATTCACTATATTAGCTTCTAGCTTTCAGAGAAAGAGAGAAATGCCTTGGACACTGATGTCACTGTGAGCATCAGACCTTTTGCAGTGTGTAAGCATTCCCCCAGCTAACAACAACATGAACATGTCACAGAGGAGTATCTTCCATATTAGAGTCATCTTCTCCAACACACTGCAGTCTCATCTTTCTGAGAAACAGAAAGATGAGCTTTTTTGCAGGAGAGTTGCTCAAAATTGGCAAATGGCACTAGTTCTGTGTGAAGTTCACATTACCACAATGCAGCAAGTAGATTATCCTTTATTTGCCCAGAGAAGAGCAACAGCACAGACAGCAATTTCAATCCTGAATGGAAAACACCTGAGGAATTAGCAGGGACTGATTAGCCATCTCCATCCCTTCAACCCTCAGTCCCAGCGCTGCAAATGATGCAGCAGGTCCTGGATTATCTCCTCCACAAAACTATTTGCTTTCATCTTGGCAATACTGATCCTGTGCCTATACTTAGCTACATTCTGGCAATAATGTAAGATACTGCACCAGGTGCCTATCTCATACACCACCTTAATCCCAAATTCAGACAACTCTCTTTGGAACAAGGCTGCCAAACCTACTCCCCTTCACCACCCATTCCATTTAGATGTATTCCCCTGCCACAGGCATGGGAAACTATACACATATGGATGCTGGTCAGATGAGAGATCTCCTGCTGCTGCAGCTTAACACCGCTTAATTTTCTATCCACACAAAACCTCTGGATTGATGCTTAAAACAACTGTCAAATTTCAAATTTCATGGGAAGCTGGAAGGATGCTGGCAACACTGTAGAAAAAACCTAAACAACCCCTAAACCGGGGTGGGGGGTGTGTGTGGGGGTGTTAGCTAGTCACTCTTGCAGTGTGCAGAGGCAATTCCCACTTACTGCACTTTGGTTCCCAACAGAAGACACAGTGGCACCTGGACTCCTTTTGGGCTGACCCTACAGCAGGAGGTGCATTACCTGCCCACAGTCCCGAGGGGCTGCCGGCACTGGGAGCTCTGGGGCCACTGTGCTTGCCCTGAGCCGCACCTGCAGCACCAGCAGATGGAGCGAGAGGAGCCCGGACTGCACCTCCACTGCAAGGTCACCCGAAAACAGACTTTGCACAGTGAAAAAGCATCTCCCTCAGCAACCAGGAAGCTATCAGCCAAAAGCCAAAAAACAAAAGAAAAAAGAAAAAAAGAAAAGAGTAAAGAATCATGACAGTAAAAGAAATGAACAATTAGAATCTGCATGAAAGAAAAGCTCTGCAGCCCTTGGACTCCTGCCCTCTGCCGACAACTGCCCTGTACTTTTACCACAGCCCGTGTAGTTCTTTGTCTGCAAGCTGTAAACCAGGGCTCAGAAGTATTTGCTATAAAAATGCTTTCAAAACGCTTCAGCAGCAAGTAAGTCCAACAGTTCAACTCTCCCCTCCCAGGAACCCCTCACCCCTCAGTGTGGTTTTACAGCAGACTACATGAAAATCCCCACAGAAGACTGGGGGAGGCAGCTGGTTACTTCTGTAAAAATAGTAATCAGATCCCTAAAAAACCCGACCTATAAGCTTCATTCCATCTGTATGCTGTGCTTCAGCACCCAGTGCACAAGGCAGCTTGAATGCCAACATAAACTTGCAAGATTCCTCTAATTGAAAGCCTTAACAGCAGCGAGAACGCAGCCAGCTCCAACAGAGCCAAACACTTGGCATAACTGCCCGAGAATGCAGCTCGATGCAGATACATGCAGAATACTGAGCGTCACACAGCAGAGACACAGCAAACTCCGCAACGAATGAAGATTAAATAATAGGTGGAAAGTTCTGAACAGTCCCTGTGGCTTTCACTTCAAGGTACAGCACAAGTCAGCACAGGTACTGCGCTTACTGCAGAGATTCAATCACAAATGCAGCATCCACCACTGAGCAGCAGCTCCGAAGACAGAACAGTCTTTGAATAGTATTGAAAAGAACAACCAGAATAATGTGGGACACATGAGACTTGAATCAGGCTTGAGGCAATGTTTAAGAAGTGTTTTTCTATTTAGGAAATGAACACCACAGTGTGCGACCTTTCCAACAAATCTACTAAATCACACACAAGTTCTAAAATGATGTAAACTCTCCCCAGTTTATCACGTACTCCCACAATGACAGCAGCACTGGCACGCTACTCAAAAAGGGAAGCAAACAAACCCACAGCCCAAAGGATGTAACAGGAATGTTACCACCACTACCAACAGTGAGGTATGCAAAAAACAACACAGGGAGCTAGGGGGACTGCAGGGAAGACAGGCAGCAAGGAAAGGAAATGGGAGGGCAAGGCAATGCAGGAGAAAGAAGGATGCCTGGGAAAGCAAACTGTCTTTTGCTATTTCTATGACTCTTTACATTTCCCAAGCTCCACAAGCTGTCATCAAAGTACCTTCTTACAAAGCACAGTTTGTACAAGGTTGGTTACATTCCACTTCATAACTAAAGAATATGCAATTCAACAAAGAGGTGGCTCAATCAAACACAACCCATTTTGACCTTGTGTGAGTTCCAACACTTGTTTTCTGTGACCATGCATTTTAGAGCTAATACAGTTTGCCCTTTCCACAGGACCTGCAAGCAGCATTTCTCCCAACAGTGTTTGACACACTGTCCAATACAAAGTCTTTTTCCAAGCATATGCAGCTAAGTCTTTTGGCAACTGGAGATGTTCCATTAACAAGATTTTCTCCTCACTAATCAGTAGCAAAGGCACTGGAGGACCAATACTTAATAAGAATCTCAAAGTTGCTGCAGATAACTGGAGCTCTACCCAAGTTACTGGTTCAAAAGGGGAATGCTCCATCCCGCAGGGCTGTCACTGAAGGCAGGGAATCCCCAGCAGCCAGGCTGATGCAGAGATGGGAGAGCTGCTAAAGGTCTGCACCCGCAGGGAGAGGAGACACGTGGGTGAACTGCAGCACATTTAAGCATTTCTAGGTCACCTCTGGCAATGATTTTTGTTTGCTTTTGAGAAATGCCATTCTTATGAACAACAATGCTCTGGATTGGCGTTAACGTTAAGCCCTTTGGCTGCATGATTAGAATGGAGAGTTCATGTAAATAGCTTCCTTTACCCCTGTCCCAGAAGACTTGCCTCTGACCTTGGAGACTCTCAGTACAGTACATGAAATGTTAACACTTGCTCTCACCAGCTTCTCTAATCCAAAATTATTTTTATTTACTTCACACTGATAACTGAATACATTTTCTTTTAAAGGGAACAGTACAATCATGTTACTCCAAAAGCAAATCTGTTCTGAAATGCAATTTGTGTCTAAAAATCAAACATTAAATAAAATTTTCTCCCTCTCTCTTACACACAGAGCACACACTGGAGTCTCTGCGCTGTGAGCTACATACCAAATGCAAACTGTTTCGAAGTACAGGTTCCCCTTTTCCCACCACCGATTACCATGGTGTTTGCAAGCTCCCAAAATGCGGCCCAGGCCCTGCATCACCACTGCAACGTCTCCAAGTGGGACTTGGTTCAAAATCCTGGCTCACATAGGTGAGTACAAAACTAATCAAAGGTCTGCCAGCTCTGCAGGGTTTCACGGTGTGACACTGCCAGCCGTGCCAGGCTACAGAATTCCTGGCAGCTCAGGCACACCCAGGACTCTAAGCTAGGGATGAACGCTCTCTGGTCTGGAGAGATGCTGTGTCTAGGGGAGTCTCTCTTACTGTTTGCCCCTTACTCTTGCCTCAAACACAACAGTGTTTTAAGACAGAAGACTGATTATGCTTATCAGGCTGGTGATCTCACTGACAGCAGATCAGTATGTCAAGGGAGCAGCAATGCTCCTAGATTTGAGCAATCCTGCCTGCTCCCTTAAGGGAAGCTCCTTCCTGAAGCTTTCCGGTTGGGCTCACACCTCTAACAGCTGATACCAAAAGGAGCTAGGCACAGTGATCATGTGCACTGCACTAGGGACTTCTTAAAAAGACAGCAATCTGGCCCATGCATACAAGATTAATATCAAGCATGTCATTGATCATGTTATGTTTCCCTGGGAGGGAAAACCTGAATTTCCAGATGCTGTCTGCTACATCACAGGGATACCTGAACAACAGTGACAAGGTCAAACATCCATGCTTATTCTTTTAGATCTCAGTGCTGCTGCTGCTCCTACTGGCCATGGGTGCTTCTGCAAGCCTGCTCCTGTCTCTGCGAGAGTCCAGAATTACATGATTGACTGGTTTTCTTTCTCCTCTCTGAAAGGACCCAGATGGCAGCGCTTGGTGACTGCTCACATGCCCCGAGGGGTGTCTCTTTGTGCGTGTCACCCAACAGCTCTATTTTGTCACCCCTCCTTTTTAGCCAGAGAAGGCAATTCCAAGGAACGCACAATCCTCTCCAGAAAGGAGAACACTGCCCAGCCTGCCTGGCTTGTCTCACTCCTGGCCCCTGGACCAGTGACACCAATAGAAAATGTGGAGGGGCTCAAGAACTGTCAACTTACTGACCTCAGAGCTGCGAACACCAGCCAAGAACATGTGGGAATGCCACAATAATCCAAACCCATAGCATTGCCAGAGATCCCTTTCTAATTGCAACTCTGGAAAGATGCAGTAATGAGCTGACACTATAGAATGTCTCACCTGGTACAAGCAGGTGGAAAGTGGCCCTTCCTTCCTAATGGGGAAAGATTTTAAGTGGAGTAACCTCTAGGCTTGAAAATGTTTATTCTCTGCCCTGTTAGGGGCTTGAATCCACTGCTTTTTGGAGCATACTGCAAGCCTTTTCTATTTAGCTAAGCTTTCCCAAAGGAAAAAAAGAAATAAAAAGATGGCTGGCAAAGCTAATGAGGATTGGGAACTTAAGGTAAATTATTACTTTTCATATTAGATAAACTAACGTGTTTTTTCAACTGTGCATTCATGTATTCATGTCAGAACACGTGTGTTTTCCAGGACTTTCCCTTAAACTGGGAAAACCAAAAGCAGGCAAAAACATTTTCTTTACAACCCCCACCTACAGCTCTGTAAAGCACAACACAGCTTTCTGATCACAGCTGCCATGTGGTGCAGCTGAAGAGACCTGAGATCTGAGACTCTTTTCACTGACATTACTAGTGCAGATGCCTAAGTGTCTAGCCCAACCATCAGCAGGTTTGAGCTTAGTGTATAAAATGTGTTTATTAAAGAGAGAGATACTGAGTGATTCCCCGAAGGAAAGCCCATTAAAAAAAAAATGAATTTACATCACAGCTATGTCTGGTAGTAAAATACAAAGTGTTGCTGGTACTATCTTATCAACAAGTCCAAGAGCCTCATAACACAAAAATATCTCAGAACTAGAGTCATCACTGAAAATCAACAGCACTGCTAAGGGACTCCTTCCTTCAACTTGTGGCTGCCTGAGCCTACCATTTTCTTTCCTCTGGTCTTCAGTGTGTGTTTAACCAAGGATCATGTGTTCCAAATTGCCCTTTTTTGGCCTCAAGCCCCTGTAAAACTCAGCTTTGCAGTTCTGTATGCCAATCAGCTGCTCTTACTCCAGGAAGCTAACGAGCTTTTAGCTTCCTCCCAGCTCAGTAGAAACCTGTCTGCAGAGAAAAGCTTATTGCAAAATGAATTGTGCTTTAGTTCTTGGCTCCAGATGCCACCTAAGCATATTTATTTTATTAAAAAGATTGTGACATTATTTAGAACTCTTGAGATATTGAACGGCTTTATAAACTTTCTGTCATAAAATGCCAGCAAGTAGGAAGCACAGCAAAGGGAAGAAACACTACAGCAGACAGCTGCATGAGAAAATTAAAAAACTTACACAGTAATGCATATTTAGTTGAAATATCCACACATCCTCAGACATTAAATACTGTGGTAAGCAAGAAAGGTAGAAACAGCACAGAAAACGCTTTTTTACCTCTGCAGACCTCGTAAGTATCTCCTTTCCTGTCTCCAAGACAAGTGTATGAAATGTGCTGGATCATGAGGCCAGGTATGGTCTCATCAAGTGCCCCCCATATGAGAGACTGGACACAGCAGCCCAGTAGACCAAAGCTTGTAAGGAAGGGGCTGTGGAGTGGAGGAGAGTCCGCAGTGCTCTGCAGTGCAAAGCTGTGGGGTCCAGCAGCAGGTGGAAGCAGCACTCAGAGTGCAGAGGTGGGAGGTGGTTCCACAGAGGTGGTTCCACAGCTGAGGGAAGGAGCAGCTGCAGTCCTGGAGCCAGGCTGGGCTCAGGATGGCTGCAGCAGTGACCAGTGCTACGCCTGGATGCAGCAACCACACTTCTCCAGACCTCCATGGATGCTGTTTCTCTCCACCAGGTCTGTGGGGAGCCGAGGTGTGTGAGGACCCACAGCACCTTCCGTGGTCAGCCCTTCTGTTACGCACTGGGGTGTTGGCACTGAAACCAACGAGCAAGAAAAACCCAAATCCTCCATCACTCAGGAATTTAAACAAACAGGATTACTCTGTCAGGTGTGGGACTTTGGGGATTTCCACTGACTGCGCTTCAAAACATTCCTGCTGCTGAGGGACCTCCTGCTCGGGTTTGAAAGCCCACACGGTTATGACAAGCGCTTGGGTGGATCAGAGCTGGAGCTGCTCGGAGCTGCGACAGACAAGGATCGACTGACAGCATTTCTACTTGGCCTGGCACCTGTCAGGTTCTCCCCTTCGCAGCATGTCTGGGTTTTATCTTCAGTGCCAAGGAAAAAACAACGTCAAGAAAAAAACCCCAAATCTTTCAGATATCACACACACAGAAATACGCTTAGAAGCAAAACCAAAAGCTTTCTTTCTAGGTTACTCATGCTTCACTGAGTCTTGTAATTCCACTGCTTATCATGATTTTTATATAAAGTCTCATAAATGGTCATAAGCCATTACACAGGTATTTGGTTATTCATATGAATTCAGCTGCTTGTTAAAGGCCCATCTGCTTAAGGCAGGGAAGGGCTGCAGAACTCCACAGCTTCAATTCCTCAAATAAGAAGGCAGAATAAATTTTTCTATTCTCCAGTGGGTATGTTTCCACAGAAACATCAAGCATCTCAAAATACATCCCAGTAAGAAGGGAGTATTTGGATATAAACAACTAATCTTTTCTGGGGGAAGCTTATCCGAATCCAAGCTAGGCAGAAACTACCAGGTCCAGTCTCAGCCTGCAGAAATTAAAAGGTCAGTGGTCCCTAATCACTGGGACCAAATCCTGTTTGGTTCATTACATGCAAAGTCCTGCCATCTTGCCTTTATAAGCATTTTATAAGCAACTGCCATATGGAAAGACTCCCCCATGTTAATAAATGATTTATTATATGCCAACCCAAACACTTCCTCCAATCCTGTTTGTGTCCTGAAATTGCTAACTAGTTCCTGCTCTAGCTTCCAAGTCAAAAGTGTGTTTCAATTCCTCTCTCCATTACGTGAAAGCTGCCTCATGCACCCAAAGGCAGCCCAGAGCTTCTAGTCTGTCTCAATTATAGTCACTGTGCTGCTGTCAGGCAAGTATCTCCCAAGCATCTAAGAAAAAGAATTTGATGTTTTCAATGTCAAATGAATGTCAGGCCCGAGTGGAAGCAGCACAGAAGGTTTCCTCAACTCCTCTAATAAAAAATGGACCTTGCAGCCCAGCTTTTTTAAGTTACTGTATTTGGGTAATTAATTCTGATGGATTTCCGTGTAAGCTAGAAACATTAATGCCTTCAAGAACAGAGATTCTGCACTCAGCCTCAAAGCACCATACCCAGGCAGGGATTACAGATGATGAGAGACAAGAGAAGATGCTGCTGCTCCACCCTCATTTAAACTGGGACACACACTGGAACATACCACATCAAAGTACTGAGTGAACAGGTACTCTCCCTCTTCCTGCTAACCATTCTCTGCAGCTTTCTGAAAAACCAGGGAAGTTTCTATTAAATGTAAACCCGCCTGCTGTTTGGTGCACTGCCTGAATATTGGATAACCACAGGCAGTACTGACACAAAACCAGCGCTGCCTATAGAATAACAGGTTTCCTGGAAACACGGATCTTGCTATAAAACCTAAAGTTAGACTAGAATGTGAGATAAGACAACACGATCTGGAGAGAAGTTGCTCCCTGAAGCCTTAGCTGGCTAAACGCGCACACACAATACAACCACAAATAAATCTATTTGCAAGTTAAAAAGAAAAAGAAAAGTGATTGGGGCCCCAGTGTGTAGCAATGAATGAGATACTTTGCTGAAATGAATAGAGGGAGCACAGAGACATTTTTCAAAAGGCAAAGGGGAACATTACACAGCATCTAACTGCAGCCTGCCCCATCCTCACCACCCTACAGCAATGGCCTGCATTTTAAACCAGCAGAAAATCATATGAGAAATTCTACAACAAAACCACAGCAGCCACTATCTCAAAGCAACTCTGACAGCTTCTTTGAAACCACTTCATTGCCTTTAAAACAGTGAAAAGACCCCGAATGCAATGATCACTTTGTGTAGGACAGTTTTCAATTTCAATGCAGCTTTCTTATGGTAATACTATGCAATTAAAAATTGAGCTTAAAATTAACCATGTAAAAGATTCTAAGCAGAAGCTGACATTTACTGTGGAGGTTTTTCATGCCTATAGAAAACTCTGAAAAGGTCAGTAGAAATGTAAATAAGGTGAGATATTTCCTCAGGAGTATAGAAATTTCCATCATGTTAGGGCCTATACCAATTTCTCCATGCAAGGCAATGTTATGAATGCCCTGATGGCTTCTCATGGGCCATCTGAGTCCAGAGCTTTATCTAGAAATATGTCTCCAGACTTCAGAGAAACAAATGGCACCAAATTTTCAGTGTTTCAAGGAAAGTAGGATCCAGCCACCCAGAAAATTGCCAATACTGTTTATTGTCCATGGGTTTAATCTCAGCATTGTTTTCGGCAAGCAGGGATGTTGGATTTGGAAGGGATGTGTTTGTTAGAATTGAACTATTAAGCAAAACCTTGCAGAAATGCCCAACTCCAATCACATGTGCATCTACCAAGTCTTATATTTTGGACACTATGATTAACCTGAAATACCCTCCTGGAAGCAGGACTCGTGTAATTGAATAAACGGGATTAGGTCTCATGCTCCTAACACGGCCAGTTTCTCACTCCTTGAGAAGTTCTGAACACACTGCCAGGAACACAACACCTCAGTCATCCTTCCCACTTCTCAGCTCTTCTCTCACACATCTGCAGGCTGCCTTGTGTGCTCTCACATTTTATTACTCAATTTGAAAAGCAGCCCCAAAAGGGGAGTGGGAAACCTGCATCTGCAAGGAATGCAGGCTTCCAATTTCCTTAGTGTTTAAAGGTCACTGGGGACACTCCAGGTAAAGCAGATCCTTTCTCTAGACCTTACTCTTCTCCCCTCACACTCTGAATGAGTCTTTGGAGATGTTTTTCTTGCTCATAATTTTTAAGCTCTCAGCAGGATAAGATGCAATTATATGCTCAACCGTGATTACAGATTTGCTGTTTGTGATTTTAGAGGTCTCAAAACAAAACTCATTTGATTAAATGTTCTTCCTGGCTTTGTATGAGAGGGACAAGAAGAACTGACAACTCTAAAGGGCTTTTTGCATGAGCAAGCTAGGAAGACATTTCTTTAGGGATCAGGAAATCTCATCTCTGTTCCCAACTGTGCCACTGAAATGCCCTCTAACTGCACAACTCACTTCAGCAGTGGTGTCCCCTTTCCTCTCCCGCACAAGCTTAGTCTTGCTTATCTAGACTCGGCCTGTTCAAGTCCACTGTCAAAATGTGCTGGTACTCACACGTTACTGAGGCTACTGGTAAAAAACCCCACAAAGTTGCTCTAGATATCTCCTACAAAAGTAACAGTAAAAGAGATGGCAAGGTGTGCAAAACACGACTGAACTGGACATGAGGTGCATGGACTGCTCTCCACATTGCCTCCTTCCAGATCTGCCTGAACCAGAGTCTATTTCTGCACAGACAAATAACATTTCATGCTATTACAGACTTCCAATTTTCCCTATGAGCAAGACGTAGAAAATTCAGGGCTGAAACTGATGGTCTGTGAGGCTGAAATAAAAATGCTCTCCTTTCTACCACATACTGATCAACATTCTCACTGATCACCTGGAAATTCCTGGGTCAGCAATCAAGCTCTCAGTGGGTTCAGAGCAACCAGAAGCTGGATTGACATTGCTTTCTAAACCATGCAGAGGTAAGGTTCCCCCAGCCTACAGTTTACAGGTAAATTTAAGTGACTGCTTTACCATGTAAAATGCCTGCCTCTCAGTTCAAGGTCATTTTTCTTCAATCCACAGTTAGAGGTATATGGTACATTAAGTCCTGTAATTCCCCTGTCATGGTGTAGAAGGGGGGAAGCTTTTAAGCCTGTGCAGAGCACTTGGGGTTACAGAAATACGGCTTTATATAGCAGCCTTCACATTCAAGATATCTCACAGTGGTTTACAAAGTAATGAGTCAGATAATAGGGCTGCAGCAGCTGTGCAGGTACACACACTAAAAATTAATGCTGAGAAAACAGAAGCCTTAATTTTTTTATTCTCTTTATTTGCTCTTCTGCAAAACATGACAGCAGCTTCAGCCTGACTAATGAGCATCAGTGGCTTCTGCAATTTAAAATGCCCAGGTTATCTGACATTCCAGTTTAATTTTCAGATTAACTCTAAGATTAAAGCTCTCCATTAACTATAATACTGTTCAAGCAAAAGTGGAAAAAATGCACATACCTCCCTGTCTTGGCTGCACCATAAGGAAGGCCTCCTTGCCTGATCTCTAGTACCACAACTTACAATTAGTGCAGAATCACACAACTATTTGACTTTCATTCCCCTTTCTCTCCTCCATCATTAGCCGTTATAAGCAGACCCTCAAAGGCTGATTATCGAGTGTTCTGAGGATTCCATGGTTTATTGTGTTGGCACCAGTAAAGTATATATTATAAGTAAAAACATATTTGTCTTTGAAACAAGCCGTATGTCAAGGTGCAACCTGATACACTCCATTTTGTATATATGCTCCCTTCTCAGGTTCCATGGGCAAATGGACTCCCTCATTCTTCTTCTCATCTGAGTCACCTAATCCAGCAGTTGTTTTGGAAAAATGTGCTGGTTTTATGTAGACATACTTTTCCTGGCTGACTCTGTAATCAGTTAATGTGAGTCACACAGAACAACTAGGCTTAAAGGGAATGTGGGAGGTCACCTGGGCCAGCTTCCTGCTCAAAGCAGGCTCAATGCCAAAATAAGACCAGGCTATTATGCTTTTGTCAGTCAGGTCTTGAAATCCTTCAACATTATAAAGAACCCTTCAAAACCTCTCTGAAGAACCTGCTCCAATGCCCAATTAGGTGGCATTAGCCTCCATTTCTGTGGGCAGAAAGATCCCAGATGGGACAGATGCTTTCAGTGAGACTCGAGTGATATCTGTCTAGTGGAGAGTTCCGAAAGCACAGTCACGGCAGGCTCTCAGAAATCCACATTCCTGTTACTCCTAAAGGCATAGCCTTCAGAACACTCACCCGGAGCTGCAACTGCCTCCTTTGCTTCTGCTCACACTATTTCTGGAAATCTGGCAAGGGATTTAAATCAACATTACACCATTTTTCTGCCTCAGCTGTTCTGAAACTTTCTTGTTTAACTTTTTTCAAGTTCTTTAACTTGTCAAGCAGCTTCGTCAGCACAGCTTTGCTGCGGTACTTTTGATGGACACCAGAGACAACCGTAACTTCATGCAACAAGGTTTTTGTAATTGATTTTGACATGAAATTTCATCTCTAAATTCTGAAAGAAGCTGAGTTCCTCTTCCCTGAGCTTCCTGGCAGAACTGGCTGGGCAACCAGGATGACTTTTGGATTTGTGCCCCTCTTCAAAGGATCATCTCATTTTTTACACTTCTGCTGGGGGTGGGGGAACTCAGAGATTTCACTGTTATTGTTTCTTAACTAAAACTAAGTGGCATGGCAGAAGCCGACATAATGCAACAGTGATGGATGCGTGGATGAAGTGAGTCTTTCATTGCAGTGACTGAGTCCCAAAACTGAGGCAGCTACAGTTATAAGGGATAAGCACCTTCCCATCAACTCCTGCTTTTATTCCTGGCAGGCTTTCTTGGCACATTCTCATTTTATAAACAGTCCTGCAGCAGCATTTGTATAATGAGCTATGCTCTGTAATAACAAGCATTCTATTTTAGAGTAACAATTAGAATTGCTTGTAGAACAGAAATGCCAAATGAGACATGCAAAAACATATACACGATCTGAAATGTGGGGAGGGAAGAGAATTAACCATTCTCAGCAGGGCAAACAGTACAGGAAAAGCTGTGAAAATTAAAAACATATGACTAACAATAGCTTCCCAACATTTCCAACTATTTTTTTGGTCAGAAATATTAGCCAAGTGAAAATGACATGAAAATCCAATCAGTGGATGACAAGTTAAGATGCTGCAATCAAGAGTTAAGGTGCTGCATTGCCAGAGAGCACACATTACTATAACTGAAGTAAATGTAGCTGGGCAGCAAAACTTACCAAGGTTTCACGTTATGCACTAGTTTATGTATACACCTTTCTACACAAAGCATCATAAATAATGTAGTTGAACTTCTCAATAAAAACACATAGTAAGTGCAATATGCATAGTGAGAGCACAAAGCAATTCACAGTATTATATATTTTCAAAATTCTCTCTGTAACATGAACACCTCAGTCCATTCCCACAGTTTCTCACTAGGGCAAACCTCTATCAGCAACTGAAATTATGTTTTTATTTAATTTTTCTATCACTGTGCTGCTAGCAACAGCTGGGATACAGGATACTTCAGCAGAATTTTGCTGGTTTTACAAATGTATCATGTGCACTCCATTTGCATTGGTTATCATAGCAGCAGTGAAAACACTAATTATTTTAGGGAAGGTAATTATTCTAGCTATTATTTTGGTGAAGTGATTCTTCTAGTGAAGGCAGTGAGAAGAGCAGGCTCTTCATAAACAGGTTCACTACAGCTCCAGCAACTGAATGCAATTAACTTGCCTAAGGCCATTCAGAAAGTCAGTAGCAATGCTGGACTGGGATAATGAGACTCTTCTCCTTCCAGTTCTGTCTTTAGCTGAAGCTCCAGATCACTCCATCTCCTTATTAGCTGCTGTAATTATCATGTGCTCTAGTGGAGCTCCTGCTGTTTAGTTTTTCATAGGCTACTTTATTATGCAAGTATGTATAGGCTCTTCTGGTTTAAGATGCCTAAATCTCATTTTCTGTGCACTTATAACTTGGCCACAAATTCACATCAAGTTGGAAGGGGAATTTACCACCTGAGATTCTTGTCTTTTGAAGATACTGCTAGTTATTGTAACAGATCTATATTCTTGGGTGTCGGCCCCAGGCAAGAAGGAGCTGGAAGCTGACTACTGGGGTCTTTTTATAGTCCCATGAGAGCCACAGGTGAAAGGACCTAAAAGTGGAGAGGGAGAATCGTGCCTTCTACTGTCAGCTTTTCCCCCCTCTTGTGCTGAGGGAGACTAAACATTTGAGAATGCAAAAGAAGGATGAAGAGGAATAGTTGTGGATGTTGATTCACTACTTCCAAGATAACAGAAGTATCTTAGAAGTGAGTCAGATTTTTCTCCTTCAGAAGAAAAAGTTTGCAATTATTCAGAAAGAAACCTGTCGTCCTAACTCATCTTGCATGTGACCTCTAGCTTTAAAGACAGAGGTAGAAGACAACGGGAAAATGAGGAGTTCTACAGGCAAACAAATTATAGCAGAGAAAAACAGAAATGGACAAGAACCACCACCTTATCACTTCACAAAGAGTTTCAGCTCCTGTAAATACAGAACTGAATGAAATTATCATATCACTACTAGTGCTCCTCCTGCCTCCCTGCCCCAGCAGTTGTTTTCCACTGGTCCCTCAGCTTAAACTTCAAAGCTACATGACTTAAACCTGAAAGACATTCACACCATGAAGTGTCCATGCTGCGGGTGGTGAGGCGTTAGTGGCATTTAAATATCACAGCTGAAATTTCTTCTCCAGTTTACATTGGTTCTATATCCTCCACGTATCAGAACTATTCCAAGTTCCCAGCTCAAATTTTCCTGACACGGTTTCTCACCGGGGCCATTCACAGCACAGTCTACTCACACGAACACTGTGCTTTCCCTTACCACAGCTGCAAGAGCTTTACTGTTCCACAGATGCCATCTCACCCCTACCAGGAATCTAGCTCGTTTTATCTGTAAATACAGTTTTTGCCTGGATGTCCCTATGGACGAAGCAAGGGACTGGAAATCACAGCTCAGAGCTGCAATGTCGAGGCATTCTCAGAAGCCAGAGAGAAACAGTTTGACAAACATGGCAGTAATTACCAGAACGCAAAGCCAAAAATCTTCTTCATATGCCTGAGCAGACAGATAACACCAGAGCTGGTCCTGTAACAGTGTCAAATTCCTCTCACATGATTTTGTGGAATAACTGAACTCCGCACAGCAGAGTTGTGACTCTCAGCAGCACTGCTGTACACAGTAACTCTGTAGGATTTCAGTCACGTCATTTATTCTTTCTCCCAGAAAAACATTTGTTTCTTTACAGTCTCCAAAGTAAGAATACTGTAGGATAGAATTGTATTACCAAGAGAAAAGAATTAGTGGTAGAGACAGAACAGTACTCCTGGACCTCCAATTCACATTCCAGCTGCATCTTCCCATATGATTTTTCAAAGCCTTCAGTTTCAGGCCTAAACTTACAATTTATGCTCTACTTATTCAAATTTAACAGATCCATAAAGATCACAAAGAAGTCTTCACCTGTAGTGCACAGCTCAGCAGGCCAGGGAGCAACTCATGCATGTATCAACCAACTGAACAAATAAGAACACTGAACATAAGAATCAGAGAAGATTATGAAAAAAAGGCAGAGGATTCCAAAACAATTAGCAGTCAGCTATGGAAAGAGTGTGTACACAAGAAAGGAAAAATCCACAGGTGCCTGCTCTGAATTCTTTGAAAATGTTGGGAAAAAGAATGGGTATTTACAGGTACCAGACTCAAGAAAGTTTGGAAAGGGCAGGTTCCTTACAGGAATTTTCCTATTCAAGGCAATAATTTTTTCCCGACTCAAAGCACTGGAAGACAGATGAGAAATCTTTCAGTGCTTTGTAAATTATGAAAAACACATGGGACCAAAATAAATACTCAGCTTAGTAAAGCAAGAGAAATAAGAGATACTTAATAATTCTGACAGGAATTCTCAATAATGTGCGTGAAATACTCAGAAGATCTTAATACACGAACATGTTACTTGCTCTCACAGAGAAGATCTTCCCAGTCTCTCAGTTTCCACCAGCAGGCACAGGAGGGGTGTGGATGGTGCCATTAATCAATCCGTTCTACTCATTCACAATATGACAATCAAAATTAATGACGGAAGGGAGCTGGAAAGGGCAGGTGAGTGCTTGAGTCAACTCGTAAGGATTTAAAGAAAGCAAATTAAAGCAGCAGTGAAATGCGAACTGCAGCCAATCTTAATTACAAACTAAAGCCAGAGTAAAGTGAAGTTTCACTCTCCTTCCACTACATGTTGCCTTTAGCTGAAGACAAATTGCTGGCTCTTTTGTAATCTACTAAGTTAAAGTCATTACCCTGACAGTGCCAGGAAGTCTAATTTCCTGGAGCAGTAATACAAAGATTTATAAGGGAATTTAAGCACTCACCTTCTGGAATAGAAAATCTATCATCAGCATGAGGCTACATGGAAAGTGACTGAGGATTTCAGATAATGGAGAAGAAGAAATTCACCTGCTGACAATTTCATCCAAAATCTCATTCCCTGCCTACACAGGCTGCTGACCAGGTAAGTGTACACACAAAGCTTAGCTTTCAAACACATTCAGCTTTTCTGTGACGTCCGCACTGCAACAAAATAGACTTCTTCAATTACAAGCATTTTTTACACTAGTTCAGTATTTCAGCACAACTCCTAAACTTATGTTCCCATTAAAATGGAACTAAACTTAAGTAATCAAAACAGAAAAGAGAAATTAATAACCACTTCAACAACTGCTTTAAACGAGAAAATGAGCTAGCTCATCCACCAAGCTGAAATGTACCTGCACGTCTCATTATGGTTGAAGACTTTCAACTCCCTAATGAGATCAACTGAAATGAGAGCTGAACTTCAACACCCAAAGCTCCTTAGAGCATCTACTGTTTCTGTCCTCAGATATATGTGCACATAAACAACAAGCCATGAGACTTGCTTAAACCAGACAGCACAGAGGTCTCGATTTAATTAGGAATAACTTAATGCTGATTCCATATAAAAAGCTGTTCTGCTCTTCTGGACTTTCTCCTTCCATACTCCAGCACTGAGGAGCAGAGGTGGACAATCCAACACCTCCACGCAGGAGGATTAAATGTTACAAACCCTATAAACATCTTTGGGGAGCTGACACTCATCAATCCCGATTCTGCTCAGAAAACCCTATCGCAGAGGTACTGCAATCTGGGACACTGCCTTCCCCTGCACAGACATGAGTAATTCTCATCTTCCTCCAGTGCCTGAGCCTCCTGCCACTATTCCTGCTCAGAAATAAGGACTCTGAACAAAGCACCGGAGTTGTACTACACTATGTATTTAATGTGTACACAGGAGACATGAGCGCTTTGGTAGAGTAGAAGAGAACACACTGCAGAGGAGGCAGCTAGCACCACTACCACTGACCTACTTTAGACTGGGGAAGGGATTTCAGCAAGACTTCCCCCCCTGACCCCCCCACAGAAGCAGCAATTTTTGAAAGTCCTAAATTTAGCAGGGTTCTGAGGAGAGCATTCATAATTTCTTGTCAGTGCTGTTCCCTTCTCTATGCAAGCTCATATCACTTCCCCCCTGAAATTTATCCTCTCTCTCCTTGACTGTCAGCAAAAAAAAAAAGCTCCTTTCAACAAAGAGGAAACAAGACGCTTCTCTTTCACAATCTTTCCTCACAGCAGTACTATGGACACTGCCAGGGCATATACATTTATTTTTTAGTATCAGATGAGACAGTTTCTGAAAGCGCTGAAAGTTCTCCCATCTGACATTATCCAGTTTACCACAGA
>VYZT01029495.1:0-10088 GCA_013400735.1 Pomatostomus ruficeps | reverse complement strand
ACATGGCCAGTGACATGTCCATCATCTTCAGAGCCATCAGAGATTGGCTCTGCTGGAAATGGTGAAGAACTCCAGAAACTTCTCAGCGGAGCCATCTTTATGGCCCCCTCCCCTCTACTAAAACCACAACAACATCCTGGCTAAGCATGCAAGCTCCTGGGAGAAGCAAGCGTGTCCTGTGTTCATCCAACCCTCAGCAACAACAGGATCCCACCGTGAGGGCGGTTTGTAGGTGCAACAGCAACAACACAGAGGTAAGTGAATAAGGTTTAGGCTGAGTGAAGGATCCCTAAGGATACAAACACTCTTCAGAAAGCTACAGATTAGCTAAAAGGCAAGAACAAATTAATCAACACAGTTAGGCTACATTGTATTTACTCTCCAGGAGACTTGCTACAGCCCTGGATACTAAAATCCCTGATTTGTCAGTAACACCCAGGTGGCTACAGGGAAGTTTTAACTTCTTTCTTCAATCTGAAACGTCACCCAACTTCACAACTCACATTTCGTGGACGGATTGGAATTCGCTTATGATTCATGTTCATTCCTGGAATGATCACGGACATTTTTCTGGGACCCTTAAATCCTAAGATATTAGTTTCCTGAAAGACAAGGAAAGCCATTATTTCCAGTAAATGAGATACTTCACCTCAGAGAAGGAAAGACAGGAAAACTGATGTTGTATACCCATTTGTATTAGTTTTTAGAGTTTTGCTGGCTACAACCGTAAGAGCAGTTGTCTAACTGCAACTGTGTTGAATCACTGAGAACTGCTTTCTCTCCCTTCCTCATTTACAGAAGAATGTTAGGAGATATACATGGTACTCACTAATTTGGAGCACATTTCTTAGCCTACTGAAACATTTACAATAAAATTAGACATGTGCTATTTCCCGGCATAAGTATTTTTCATCTGAGGCAATAATGTGTTGAAATCTTGCTAGTGAACAAGCCTTAAGTAAGATAAAAGACAATATCTTTGACCTGAATCTATGTTTTCTGTATACCACCACTTCGTCTAAAATGTTTCCTAACAATGAATGACATTTTCCTTCAGGTGCTGTTATTTGTGTTTAAGAACACACCTACAATTTCCTCTCAAATCAAACTGTTTTATAAATGTTTAAGAACAGACCCGGGAAGGGAAGTATTCAGCAACTATCCAAGCTTCAATCTTAAGTTAAGCAGATTTTTCCAGAGTACTGAAGGAGAGTGCTCCAAGTGGATTGAGTACAAAAGACAAAAGTCCTGGTATTCTCAAACCCGTTCATTTAACAGTGTCAGCCAAAATCCAAGGGTCCATTTAAAGTGTTCTGTAACAATGTCAGTGATAATCTTTAAAATTCCCAAAGACCAACTAAAAAGCCAGAATCTTTTAGAAGTACTGAATTGATTGACAGAAGTGATACAGCTTCTCTTAACATGTTAATGCATTTTGCAGACACAGACAAAGGTCTGTGAAGCTGCAACTTCTATTACTTCACTTCAAAAAATCTAGGGGCACGTATAAGAATGAGGATACTGATTTTATTCACATTTAAAATTTACAAACTCCTTGTAGATAAAAGTTCAGAATTCAGAAAAGCTGACTTTATATTAACTGGCTGTGCTCATTCTAACATCTTGGTATGTTCAGCTAGGTAGAATATTGAAGAATACTATATACAAAGAAAACACCTAGTGATACTTCTGTAAACAGGCTACTACTGGAATTATCACATCAATTTTTTCCCAAGTGCCATTAAGATCAAGAGCAAAAGCAAAATCTCAAGATGCTGCTCCAGTAGGCTAATGCATCTTTAAACTTCTGTTACCACACCTGTGAAAAAAGTAAAAATCTTTCCACTTGACAGCCACTGTTTTGTAGAGAATCTCAAATTTTACTCAAACTGTAGGACTGGAATGTGAAACAATGTGATGTGAGAAATCTCATGTAATTCTATAGTATCCATAAGTGCCTCCTTACTCTGAATCCTACATTGAGGTGATTCACAAGAGCAGAAGAACATCTCTAAAACAGAAGTAGTGAATCACAATTTCCCCTGGAACCACATCTTTACCACCAACAAGCTGCTACTGAAATAATACCAGCTCCCTCCTATCCCTCAAAATGCTTTTGATTCTGCAAAAACTAATTCTGCTTCACAGAGTACTCCCAGTTCCTTCTCAGAGTCTACCAGATACCAGGTGGGCAAGAGGCAGCTCATGCTGTGGCTGGCCCTGTGTAAATGATGTGCTGTCTGGCCACGCACTGAATAGGCCAGGTAAAAAGGTCATAAAGATGTTCGTTTGGGTGTTTCTCCCACTCCTGGCATTGATTTTATTTTCCTTTCTTTCATTAAACTTGTAAGAACTCACTTGTGTGGCCTCTGCCCCTTGTATTTGGTTGAAATTGGTCACTTGGTTCTGAAGTGGAGGAGGCTGGCAGTGGCACGATTTTGCAAGCTGTGTTTCCTCGGTAACCAGGCACAAAGAAAGGGGCAAAAAGGGAGAGGCAGTACTTACATAACAAATAGCTGCGAGTTCCTGCCTTGTATGAGCCTTTTCCACTAGACTTTGTGCCTTGACTGGGTTAACTCCATGGTCATAGACTGTAAATTTGGTTCCCATGAGGTTTGACCTAATGTCAGGTTATGGAGAAACACAGAAAGAGAGGCATCAGTGGAAAGTTTTGTCGTCTTCTGAAGGTATTTATACAGCACAGCAAAAACATGCATCTCCTGCCATCTGAATCTTCCTGTTGCCAGCTCAGTAAGGAGCTTCCATGACATGCCCATGGTGAGCCTGTAACCTATCCTGGAAAAACATCTAGACAATTTCTTCTCTGAGTTGCCACAGTGAATGGTAATGCTGAAGAAGGCTGCCAACCCAAGAGAACACAGATTACATTGAGCAGAACAATGCAAGTTTATTCTCTCTGAATTAATACTGAATTGCCAGTTATAATCACAACTCAATTAAAATTAAAATCCTATCTTAACTGTCTGTAGTTTTCATCAGTGGTTCTCACCTGAGTTTTCCAATGAAACTTTCCCCTTTCCGAGATAAATCAGTTGGGTCAACTGATATGAGGTAATTGGAGGTTTTGCTCTTCTTTCTTTTTCTCCCTGCAAGAAGGAATGTCTGAAAATACAAAACTTTGATCAAGACTGGTGCTTTGTAAGAATGCAGAGGCATTGCTATCCAAACTGTTATTTCTCCATTTCCCACATGCATTCCCTTTTTTGTTCTGTGCTAATATTACTGTCTCCACAATTTTGCTCTCTTCCAAAATGCCCAGCCTTAAATCCTATTCCTCCATCAGCTCACTCAGCAATCTAGATTTAATGCAAGTGTCCTTTCTAGTATTCTCTCCTTTTCTTCTGGAACAACTCAGTCTTCCTGCTCTTTTTTAACGTTTAACATTTTTTTTTTTTTAAATTTCATCTTTCACTGTATTATGGCTTTTAAACCAATAATGCAATGCTAATTCCCTCCTTAGCACCTTGGCCAAATATAAGCTGTCCAGCTACATGATGGTTCTCCTCAGCTACTTGTTTTTTACCAGAAGCTCTCCCTTGGACCAAAAATATTCTGCGGTAGGAGTACCATAGCCAAGATAATGTGTGCTGCTTCCAATACCTTTTTGTTGTCATCCCTTTCCAGATGCATGTAGTAAGTAGGGAAGAGCCCCCGGTCCATTCCCTTCTTATCTCTAGTGATTCGACACTTGACACTAATTCCCCGGGGTGCAGGGCGCAATGCAAAATCCTCCAAGTTCTCTACTTCTCCCAGCTGTGCATCTGCCTGAGGGGATGGACTACAGGAAGCACCTGTTTCCTGTGGGAAGAAGCATCATATTAGCAAATTAATATCAGATCAGAGACTCTGGTGTTCCACAAGAAAATAGTGCCTCGTTGAAACCTAAGATATCATGTCTCCAGAAGAGACTGGGGAAAGGAAGGTTAAACAAGATACCACCTGTGTTTCCTCAGAAGAAAGCAGCTGAAGGTTTTACTCTGAGGGAAGAGCAGGCCTCCAAGGGGAAAAGAGAAAAAGTGCCCATTAAGCAGACATGATTTGCTAGAAAGGGGGAAATAGGATGAGATGCTGTAAATATTCTAAGCAAAGAAACTCTTTGCTTTTAGAACTTCAAACACTGTGGAAAATAAAGCAGTATGATAAAGCAGGACTGATAGATGCTGCAGTAAGTCAGGATGGAATTTTGTGACTGAAATGAGTGCTGAGATTATACTGGTTCAGAACAGTAGCAGAAATGGAATAAACTGTTGGTAGAAACATATCAACAACATGTTGGAAGAGCCTTAGAACAGTGTGTATAGTCAGGATGCATAGGATCATCAAAGGAATTGGAATTCTAATGGAAATCTGGCACAGATCACTGAAGTAATTTTTTCTTAGAGGTAGCTGAATCCTGTGAATTGTAGCATCCAGGAGATTCCTCTTTGACAGCACCTTCAAGATGAAGTTGCAGGTTTATCCCCATTCCCAGCTACAGCCAGTAGGAAACGTGAGTGAATAGCACAGACACACACACACATGGATTTGAAATTCAGTAGAGGGTCTCACCCCTTCCCCCTCTCCGGCACCCACCAACCTTTATCTCCAGCAGTTTGCACCCACAGCCCAGTCTCCCAAGAAGCTGACACCCAGACTTTCCGTACTACTCCCCTACTAGAGCAGCACAACATACACACAGCCACCTCACAAATACACTCATACAGGTCTTTCCCATAGCATGGACTTGGAAGGGTGTCCAGCATCCATGCTCAAACCCCATGGCCTTCATCTGGTCTGAGCTAGCTCAGACCCTGAGTCTTCCTGATCCTGGTCTCTTCCAACTCACTGGCTAGTCCAGCACATAATTTGTCAACATACATACATATGTATGTACATATGTATGCATGCATGCATGTATACCACACACACACAAACACATTCACACCAGAAACAGAAGTGGAGTTTCAGAAGAAAGTGGAACACACTGAAGTAATCAAGGCACAAGGCTTGGGCAGGCAATCATACTGTTTTGCAGTTGTTGACACATATCTTTTTACCTCCTTTAATCCCTGTCTCGCCATGCTTATTACTCCCTGATCCACCTTGATACCTTTCTTTTCCCTCTTAAGTTCCTTCCCCCAAACATTCCATATAAAGTTTGTCCAATACCAGCATTCTCTGTTCCATTCCAAAATTCTGTTCCCCTTTGCATCCCACAGTGAATGCTACAAACCTTCAGGAAGAGATCCCTCCTATGTTTGCATGGCATTTCAGAGCTTCTCTGAGTCATTTTGGTGAATTTTGCAGAGACAATGGCCCAGTCTGTCTCCTTTAAGCGTAATGGTGCTGACTCACTGTGTTCCCATATTCACTGATGAGGCTCCTTGGGATCCTTCACCCACAATTGTTCCTTTGATCATTGCTAAGTCCTAATGTTTAACTCAGTGTTCCTTCAGTCAGATAACCTGACAATCATGACCTTCCTCTGTTTTCAGGGAATAATGCTGGCTTACTGTACTTGCAGCTACTATATTTTAACCCAGTGCTCCAGGGGTCAGCACTAAAATCAAGCATGTGCCCAGTGTTTATCAGAAATGGATTTCAAGACACTTACTGCAAAAGACTTCTCGCTGGACGCAGAACTAGGCCTCTCAGATTCAGGGTATGGTGAACGAGATAATGGTCTTTTACTAGCTTCTTCCTCTTCTGTGTCCTCCTCATCGAAATTCAAACTGTCTGAAATTCCTGTCAGAATACAGGATCAAATATGGAATCTCTGAAAGAAGGTGTCATGAGTTCATGGCATCACTAATTCATATATGACTCTTGAATACCTATTGACACTCTTAATTTCTCTTGTTTCAACTGCTGATTTTCTTCATGTGCTATATCTCTTCCTGAGAGAATTCCTACTGATATTTTGCAGCAGCCACTGTGCAGATGCTTAAGCAGCTGCCAGGCCTTTATTAATATGTATTTTACATGACATTCCATGATGTATTGCTTATTTTATGTTGTCATTGAATTTATTTTGCCTATTTTCATGCAAAAAAGGTCTTAAGAACAACAACCATAAAAGGAAATCCAGATCAATATGCAGACACCTGTCCCATAAGTTGGATTCTGTACAGTTTACATCCTTTACCATTTCCCCTTAGTCTTACACACACTGAAACAGAGTATGTCAATTTTTCAGTAAGAGCCCCTCCTGTTCTTACATCAGTATCAAAAACTCAGGTCCATAAATACTAATAATGACTTGATTTCTAAAACTGAAGCACAGACTGAGAAGTTTCAGGACTTATTTAATCCTAGCCTAAGCACAGTCATGTAGAGATGACTGTGGGTATATAACTAAAATAACTCAGCATAAAGACGTTTATAAAGATCCTCTGTGCACATCACCATTTGGTGTGTCATTCCACTTGGAATTGCATCATCAATTGAACATTAGGAAGAAGTTCATCACAGAAAGGGTGACCGGGCATTGGAAAGGGCTGCCCAGGGAGGTGGTGAAGTCACCATCCCTGGAGGTGTTTAAGGAAAGACTGGATGTGGCACTCAGTGTCGTTGCCTAGGTGACAAGAAGGTGTTAGGTCATACGTTGGACTCAATGACCTTAAAGGTCTTTTCCAATCTAATTGATTCTGTGATTCTGAGATTTTGTTCTGTGATTCTTTTATTTAATTTGGCTGTGGAAAGGAAACGTACCTCAGAACCAATATTGTAACAACACTGACAAGGCACTGCAGAGAAGGAGCACTGCTGGAAGTCTCAGATAAAACAGAAAAATCCAGTCTTAACAACCTGTCAGTAAACTTCCCAAAGGACATTTGGGAAGAGGAAAGGCGTTGACCCTAGTACTCCAGCCAATTTCAAAATTCACTGTTTATATTCTACCTCCATTAATTTCCCCTGAAGTTACTGGATATTCTCTCCTGTTTCCTTTTCTAACTCTTGTGTAATGTTGCTGTCTCTCGGTAAGCAGCTGTGGCATCTGACAATTGGATGAGAATACCTCTGTACGTGATAGTACCTCAGTACATGCACTGTACTGGAAACTTTCTGGGAGACAAGCACTGCAAAATGAAAACAAGCCGTGTACTAAATTAAACACTAACCATTATTCTGTTGCAAAGTGCTTAGGCTGCATGCAGCAAAAAAAAGGTTTCCTGTAGTACTGGCAGCAACTTAAGGTACTTGGCAGACAGAGCTTGACACTCCACTAGGAAATTACTCAATGGGATATAACTATTGAACATATAACTCAAAAACTACTGATTGTGACAGCCTCTGACTCAGAAAAAACCACCTTTCCTGTTACTCTCCTAAAGAGTTAAATCACGGCATTTACTGCAGGGTCCTTCTGCTGTGAAAATATTCAAGCATCTTATCAAGATATAACATGTCTGGAATAAAAATACCCCAAACTTTAGCAAAATGTGTTATAGCATTTTGACAGCAATTTCCTTTGAAAGACCAGAAATTATACAGCACGTTGATAAATCCTTAAAGTACAACTAGTATGGTTCAAATAATAGCAGGAAAAGGAACTGCAGCACTGCACTTCCACATGCTGTAGAACCTACTAACTCTTCTAAGAGTGATACCTTACAGACATTTGTTTCATGATTCTTCATTTTTAATGCCACTGAAATAAAGTTATAAAAGAGCACCAAAAAAGACATTTGCCCATTATTAACTCTTACCTCTTTTCTGTAATATTTCTTGCAGATCTGGCTTGCCTGCTGTGTCTGTTACAGCCTCTCCATCATTTTCCTTATCTGCACTGTCTTCTGGTTTGGTAGATCCAGCAGACAGAGTTTGGAGCTTGGTCCCCAAATCCTGCACTTCTGATTTCAGGAAAGCAGCTGGTCCCTCAATGCCTGCAGGCCAAAATGAAATAGAATTCTAAAGTCTATTTTTTATGGCCAAAGATGCATCCCAGGATGGTGGCTCTTTCTATCTACCCTTGCTCTTGCATCTCTTCAAAGTACTGAAATACACTTGCTCAGTTTTTGTCAGAAGGTTTGGGAGGAGTCAGGCCTGACTCTGGTACAAACTGCCTATTACTTTAAACATATCAGCTTCTCCCTATTTAAATACAGTGACTGTATCTACTTTTTTTACAAGGGCTTAAGCAATTAGAACAAGTTTTAGTGTACTTGTCATGCACATTGATAGTTTTCAATTTATTTACAGACATCTCCCTTATTTTCTTTTCCTTCACATTGTTTGTTTGCTCCTGTGCCAGTGAGTACAGTGAGCATAACAAACCAATTTGAGAAAAGTATCTACAGCCATAGCAGAAAAAACCCTCTATCTTTTCATTAGAATGAAATTTCCATTTTTAAACCATCCAACACAGCTGTGCACCACGCTTCCCAACTGGTGGAAGCATCTTGATGTCAGGGTCTGACATAACACTTAATGTGTAGCACACAATATGTAAGTGTAGTTCCAGCTTTGGATTTCTTGTTTTCCCACTGTTTTCCTTCTTAAAACTTTACTGCTTTATCTATGCATTGTACTGCTGACATGTTTACTGCTGTCATCACTTATTAACAGGATTAGTTTGCACTGAGGAAGCCTCAGAACTATGGAAGGTAATGAGTGAGCAGTTAAGTTTTTGTTTGAGTATTACTGAAGACTTCTACCTTAAAAGTTATACCAATCTTATCTCTCGTTCTCCCCTTGACTTGAAAGTGTCTTTTAACAGAAGTTTTCTTACACCTGATTCTAAAAACATGAATGCTGCCATAAACATCACCCCTTTCCTTCCCACCCTATGACCCTGAAAGGCATCTGGAGAAAAAGAAAAATATTCAAGAGAGAAGGGATAACAGAGTTTCAAATGTGATCTTCAAACCAAGTAATACCCCTTTGTTTGGGGTGTTAAAATCCTACTGTGCCTATTAATTTGCTATCAGTGCAATGTTTGTATTATAACACCCTGCAACAGCACACATCTCAAAGCCTTAGAATGCTTCCCATTACGTTCTTGATAGGCTGATGGGATCCTGGCTCTCATAAACAACTTCCTGACACTTCCACTGGAATGTAAGGATTTCATTGCTGCTCTTTCAATCTCCTTGTGCCATGGGAGTCTTAAGGCTCTCACTACTCCATTTCTTTCCATTCCTAAAAGAATGGTCACTATTTTACTATAATGTTTTGAGGCCACCAAGTTACTGCCTTTGGCCCTGACAGCAGTTTGTGCTTGTGACTTTGTGGACCACTACAGCTTGTTTGTCATGCTTCAGTTGTCTCAATGAAGCCCACAGAAAACAACAGATGAGGCAAAAGCCATCAAGAACCTAACACAGTGTTCACAACACTTTTTGTTTGCTTCCTCTACTTTATCATTCAGTCATATGCAAGCTTGAGATGGAGTATGCCATGACACCATAAGGAAACACTACACAAGCAGTCACTATTGAATTATTTTCTTTATCTTACAGCTTCAGAAGATTTCCTTACTTTGGATTTGTATGTCCCTCCCTTTATAGAAATTCCCAGCCGATTTCTACAGTTCTTCTAGCCTAACCCAAGGGAGAGATTACTCAAGGGCACGTGAAGATTTCCAGCTGTCACAAAAACCAAGGTGAGGTTTTTGTTTGCTTTTGCAGTTTAGTGTTGCTCTGTACTACACACTGTACTACAATTCAGCTTTTGTATATAGAAAAGTACGTAATCAATCTCATCACTTGATCCCTGCCACAGCAATGCAGGTGCCCATCTGTGACATAATGCATGCACTGGGATTTTGGGGAACATTGTTGCCATCAGGTTGATTATTTACCATGTAAAACAACATCACTGTGGACAGGGGTAGGAGTTTCGACTAAAGGAGTCTGCTCCTCGCACCCTTTGGGCTTTGACCTACGCAGTTTGGCCTCAGGATTTGGTTGCACCATCAATGGGTCGAGACGTTTCTTCCTCTGCTTCTTCTCTAGAAGGGCTCTCTGTGGAGTAAAGAAAAGCAGGAAACAGATGACTAACCACATTGAGAGAGGCAGAATCCATGCCTCAGCCATTGGCAATGACATGCCCCAATCAGAATCTCAAATAAACCTTGAAAACTTGAA
>VYZT01029484.1:330-24081 GCA_013400735.1 Pomatostomus ruficeps | reverse complement strand
TTTGTGCAGAACTAACAATGTGAACTGGTTTGAGCTCCCCAGCTCACTGGCACACCCAGCTGCCTGCTAAGGCACCCACAGCTGATGTGCACCTACACCTATACTGAACATCCTATCCAGTGTGGCCATGGCGTCCCCACCTGAGCAGTACAAACGTGCCTCCTGGAAAGGAATTCACTCTTCTCCTCATGCAAAACATTCTTTCTATGCCATGAAGATAAAGTCCAACAGCTAATGAGATAACAGGGAATAAACATCACATGTGGTCATTTATCAATTTATAGGGGCTTTATTATAACTGACTTTCATCTTTCATGTGATCAGGATGAGCTGAGTCTTGAGATGTACCCCAGAAGGTCTTGACTGTGGCACTCCTGTCCAGCTTCAGCAGCAAGTATCCTCAAAAACTAAAACAAACATTTTAATTATGTTTTGAAGCAGAGACTGTGAATAAAAAGCATGCATGCTATATTTTATACAGGAGTTTTATTTAGAAAAGAGTCATAAACTGAGTAGGAGTGACTAAAATTAGAGTGTTAGGAAAGACTAGAGTTTGTTAGTTGAAGAACTTAATCTGTAAATACTGCAAAGTTATTTGAAATGGCTACTGTTTCTGAAAATTAATTTTCCAAATTGCATTGCCTTTCTTGACCAAATGATGTACTATTTTTCTCAAAGAAGGCTGAATTACAGTGAGCATGGAAGCAATGAGGGGAAGTCATCCAGAGATAATTATTAGACAAGGTGACCAAAATTACAAGAATGCCCACACATTCTGAGTCTTTATTTCTGCATTGATTTTAATTTCATCGAAAGGCTACAATGACTGTTCTAAATAATAACAATAAAACAAAGATTTACAGTTTTATTGGAAAATCTATTGTCTGTCAAGCTAATTATCTGACACCACTGTTGCAGTACATTAAATTCTGCAGTAAGAAGGCATTTGGCATCCTCATTAGTAGATATGTGACTCCTTGGGAGACTCAACATTTGTTAACCAGCAAGCTATGAGGCAATGGGACTTCTGAAATTCCCACTTCCCAGGACCCACGTATATGTACTATGCTTCTCCCTGTGCACACCCTGCATCCTACATGGGGAAGGAAAAATGAGCTAACAAGCAGGTGGAGTAAACTACCTTTCCAAACTGAGGTGCCCTGGGATTCCCTGAAAAGGAGAATAATCACATTAAACTACCCCATCAGTAGTGTAATCCCCATCAGGGACTAGTGTAATCCTTTGACTAAATTAACTTCGGTTGTGTGGTGGTTTCAAATTAGACAGAGTCATTGCCAACATGATGCTGTTTAAAGCCTTGTCATCCACTGTGCAACAAGTAGGACAAAAATCACTCAGGGGGATTCACTGAAAGTTTGTTGGGTCTTCCCTTTGCACTCACAAAGGCAAGGAGCAAGACTGATGAAAGGAAAAGCATTGTCTAATACCTTTTGTATTTCTCAAGTCTCACAACTACCAGAAGGAACGCTACAGGGAAATGCTCTTCTGATTACTTGGGTTGGCTGTAGTGCTGCTTTGTGCCAGTGAAGGGTACTAAAGGTACCTTAAGTGTACTGTAACACAGAGCTGGGAGTTTGGGGCTTCACAGATCTTGAGGTGCCAGCTGCTGTAATATTCAGGTATCTCCAAATATGTCAGTTACAATATAAGCTAGCATTAAGAATCAATTTAATGTAGAAGTTGGACAGGAGGAACTCTTTAAATTTTATTTGGCAGTTTGATTCAATAAAATCCCATTTTATATTTTTAGTGTTTTCACTATGTTTTATAACCTTCCTAAGTTCAGGTACAGGCAGATGATGAGCACATAGCTTGCACATAAAATGAATGAGCTTTTCTAATTTTTGCTGATAAAAAAAAACTCACCTAAATTAGGTTGAAATACGCATCTATTCTCCTGCATTTATGTCGCTTTATTAAAGTGCCTCTTTGTACTTCAGTGAACAATTATAAATCATTTTACCAATTTCTTCAGACACTCAGGCATGCCAAGAGCTAATTAACTAGTGTTACAATTGCAAGAAGAAGCAACATAATTCAGTTTTTTAAATGGCTGGAAGGCATTAAATTTGAATAAAAGAGCAGTTAAATAGCAGCAGTAATAAATGGTATTGACAGGTAGGATGCACATATCAGAAAGGTTGCTAACAAAGTATTTGCAGGTACTTTCAAAAACTCCTTGTTGGAGTTGTGGAATTAGGATTAATTGTCTGGAGCTGCTTTATAGACTATTTCACACATTTAATACCTTACAATCTATCGAGGTAATCAGCCATGTGTAAAGAACAAGTTTTGAATCGATTCCGTGATTAAGTAAAATACAAAGCTCTTTGTATGCAAAATGTAGAATGTTAATGCAAGATTCATCTAGCACAGTGGAATATAAGTAGGAAAGACCTTTTCAGTATAGTAAGTCCCAGAATTTATCAGAATCCAAGCATTTGTTGGCACATCTTAGAAGTGACTCCTGCTTTTGTTGAGGAAATCTGATAATAGTAATCACCGATATGTAGACTTTTATTTTGTAACAATCAGTATTATTCTACATCCACCTTTTTTACTTATTTAGTTTTAAAAAGCTTTCACTGAGTCTTTTAAAGTACCAAAAGTGACTAATGAGAAAATATTCTCCCCTTCTCTTCTTAGTACAATAAAAAACATAAGAATTAGTAAGTTCCACAAGAAGTTTGCAAAGCAGAATAGAGGTAATGAGCTACAAATGGCATTGCTGGGAAATATTGGCCCTGTGGGTACTGGATTTTGCTTGACATTCCACTTCAGCCTTCACTCTCATGTTACAGATTCCAAACACTCTTTATCCAGGGCAGTCCACAATTCCTGCCCCCAGTTTGTGAGCTCCCATTTTGTCCTTCCCTCAAGGACGTATCTTGCAAAAGCAAAAACAGTTGGATAAAATACCTGACAGATTTGAAGGAAAGAACAGTCCCCTACCAGACAAGGGTCAAATAAGCTTAGGCAAAGAGAATCAGTCAGAGCTGGGGACCACCAGCTCCACCACCATGTGCTATGAAACCCCAGACCCTCCCCAGAGACCAAGTAGTCTTAAGAGGACATTTAGTAAGCTCTGCATAACCTGATGACTTCTGGGCCTCTCCTCCTCACATCTGTGGTCAAAACTGTGCAAGTGACAAATGAAAACAGTTACAAGTGTAAAAAATCCCAACAAAGCCTTTGTCCATGTTATTTCCTCACATAATATTTGGTAGAGTGACCCACTGAGGATTCGCAGAGCAGAAAGCAAAGATCAGTTTTCACCTGAAGATGCTTAGGAAATGGGCAATGGGGATGTTAGATCTGAGAGACCAGCCTAACTCTAGCCTAAAGGAACAGATGTCTTCTATGATTCAATGAAACAAGACTTACATATTTTTATACATGTAAATTTTTTTCCTAGCTGCTCACTTAAAAATGGTTAGAGGTGAAAAAGGCAAGTGCAAATTCATCTGTGTATTAAAGTAGATGAGAAGGATTCTTATGTACTAGCTCTTGCCAGAAACAGATGGGCTTGATAACAGCATACTCTAGTTGGGCAAACACTTTGCACTCCTGTTCCTACATAAAGTATCAAACATTATTTAAATTCTATGTTGGGAATTTAAGCACAATATGTTGTCAAGCCAGCAGTAAAACAACAAACTTTACATTTCATTGTGATACAAAAATCATATAAATTAACATTAGAGTCAGCTGAATTTTTGCTGAACTGTGGTTGATCACAACCACTTGCAACAAGATCAATATACAAAGTAGTTCCTTTTCTTTTGTGGAGATACTCATTTACCACAAATCTCCTGTTCCCTCATCTGGTTGGTATGTGTCTCCAGGAAAAAAGAGCATCAGTTTTGAAGCAGTTATTTGCTCAAGAGAATAAGTGATTCAGTACAAATAAACTTGGAAGTGTTCTGTATGTTGGACTAGGTATCATGTGGCCAATAGGAACATAATTATCTGTCAGGAGATGGCTGTTGAAAAATACTTTTCTGGTCTGCTTGGATTATTACAGAACCAACATTAAAAAAATTCATCATATACAGTTATATTACATAATAACTGGTTTTGTTACTAAACACTTCCCTGTACTCTTCCCACTGATAGCACATTCTTTACAGCTTTTTACTCATTACCCATCCTTTGATCTCTAAGCTACAGCTGTTTGTGTTACAAGCAAAAAACCCCTGCTGTTTACAGCCTGTATGGCCAAAATATACAATGTGAGATCTTCATGTGTCATTGTCAGCCCCATTTCAACTTAAGACCTTCCCAAGAACAGTTCAACCTGCTCATTAAAAATAAAGCCATGATGTTCCTTCAGAATAAAATTCAGACTCTGCTGGGAAGTTAATATATTAAAAACAATGAAGATTTTTTTTAGTATTTTTTAAGAAAGTAAGTGCTTTGGCAATTTTTTTGAACTTTTGTCTTTCTCATAACCTGGACTTCACCTAAAATAGATATTCTTGCTTGAGTTTCAAACCTTGATTTCCATCTGCTGTTCTTCATTCCCCATTCAGAAACAAGAGGCCAGAAATGACAATTTAATGATGGCACACAGGAGTCATTTAAGTCATTAGCTTTCTTTTCCTTCTTAGAGGTTTGTTAATTATTTTTTCTGTAGAAATACAATAAATATTATGAGCCATTCTAACATATCCATTTTTTTCTTGCCATTTCCTCATTCACACTACTGGAGTTTATCATTCCTTCCTTATTGGTTTTTAAAGATTCTGTCTAAAATGTGTGAAAGAAAGACTTGTGCATCATGAGGAAATTCCCTCAGAATGAAAATATGTGGATATATTCAACTCCGGTGGCAATCTAATAATACACACTGAATTTTGTCATGAGTTAACTTATTCAAATTTTGAGTGAAACAGACTGAAAGGAGAAAAATCTTCTAGGCCCAGGAGAAGTCTCTCTTATTCACTCTTTACATTTAGTCCAGAGTGGGATAAGATTATTAATCTATGCAGGACTGAATATGTGCAGTTAGAGGAGATTAAAAATAATTTTTTTGTAAAAGTCTTCTTTTACTATGTCAGCCATATATTTTGCTTCTGTGGGAACCAAATTTGCAGGAGGAGATCCTCTCAAACAATTTAAAAATAGAAGTAGCAAGAAAAAAAATACAAGATGTTGCCCTGAGTTTGCAGTGTTTCAGTGGTTTTTTTTCTGTAAATATTTTTAGACTTTTCTGTACTATGGCCGTGGTCTCTTAGCTACTATCTATGTTTATGAATTCCAGTATACTGGGTGGAGAAATATGATTGACAAATGCTTTGACCAGTGGATTATAGGAGGTGGTGATTTCTACCTCCAATCCACGGTGATGTGTGAAAACATATAAATAAAAGCAGAGGGTTCCGCCCTCTCTCTCTTTTCTGCTCCTCCGTCTGCTGTCTCGGTGTGGTCTGTTATTCGGCTCCCTTTGGGGCTCTCGGCCTAGCCGGCCTGACTGAGTGCTACATCAAATCAAACCAAGCAACATTTAAATTTCAAGTGGTAAAATTCATGATGAAAATACTGTAGAGATAAGAAAAGCTGCACAAGCTTCTCCATATTTTTATATTATGTGACCTTGCTTAATCTCACAAAGCACTGCTCAGCAGCACAGAAAATCTCCCATAACTTCTCTAAAGAAATGATGTACACTTCATAGAATAGACAGTTGTTGACCTATTGTAGTAATTGTTTGGTTTCCAATTACACAGCTTGAAAAACATCAGGTCCTTGTGAGAGTACGTAAATATTATCAGTCAAATACACCTCTTACTACTTTATTGTAGTCAAGCTATTCTAATAAAATTATGTCATAAATTAATGTTGTCCAATGTATAATTTATCCAGTGTATTTTTACAAAAGAAAATCAAAATATCAATTAGCTGTTTTGAAGAGAAACAACAAAGAATATTGCAAAGGGCATTCAGATTTTTTTTTTTTTAACTTTGGATACTAGCCAAATTCCAGAGCTCTCTAAAATGATTCCATTTTGGGGAGACATTAATGGAAGGGTCTGGTGTGTTTAAAGTGACCCCACAAAGACTATACAAAGACCGGTTGTTCTGAATTCAGTAGGCAATACTTTGCTAATGGCTTCAACACTGTTTAATTAAGTGTTCAGCTCAAGAGCCACCCCTCTTAAGTTCCTTTCTCATTTTCCTTCTCTGCCAGCAAGAAATGAAGTGGAGCCAAACTCTTCTCAGTGGTGTCTGGAGGGAGGACAATATGCAGTGGGAACAAATTAAAAAATAAGAAATTTTATCTGAACCCTGAACACTTTCATAGTGTGATGGTGGTCAAACACTGGAATAGGATGTCTGGAGGAGTCTCCATCTTTGAAGTTATTAAAATCTGACTGGACAGTGTCCCAAGAGATCTGCTCTGATTGATCCTGCTTCGAGCACAGGGTGGAGGGGATGGTGGATTAAATGATCTGTAGACATCCCTTCCAACCTCAATTGTGTGATTCTATGATTTATATGTAATTTAGGGTTTTTTCTGAATTTCTTGTTTATATTCATAACCAACAAGCAATTCCACTTTCTGAATATCCTTTAGCTTCTTCTCTCATCCACATCATGCTTACAGTTCATACCTGTCTCTAAGAAACATCTTTCTTCATTACACTGGCTTTCCTTATGGCTCTTCTCTGCTGCTTACCCTTCTCTTCATCAACTGCCCGTAATATTCCACCTCCATTTCACGACTTCTCCCTGCATGTTGATAATTAGATTCCAGCTCCAGAGAAATTCTTAGTTCTTTAATATATGCCTGATTCATATTAAATTATTAGGAAAACACTTGGGAGCAAAGTTTTAATCTGCATTTCTCTCTCTGCTATTATGTGTCTACCACCTTGCTACAAACTCTTTCATGAAAAATTCCACAAAACTGGAGTCGGCATCCTTCAGCAGCAAAGCACTGACCAACGGTAAATTACAATACCCAGAAGGCATCAAACACCACAAACAGACTTGTTATTACAGGTAGACAGTTAACTCATTTCTCATTGTGACTACTTATCCCACAACTACTAGGAAGAGTTCGTGTAACATTTTCAAGGTGCAGATTTAGCCTACAACCACGAGAGACACCTTCATTCTGCTTCAAAGCCTTTTGACACCTTTTTTGATATTTTGTAGCACCCTCATCTCTCATCACCCTTCACTGCAATTATACTTTCCTTCTAAGGGAGCAGTAAAAACTACTATTTACAGAGTAAAGCACTCTTCTACATGATTGGACTGAAAGACTCCCTGAGCATTCAGTGAAAAAAAAAAAAAAGTATTAACAAGAAAAGAAGAAAAACCACACACAAACCTGAAAAATAAGATACTTAGAGAAGCTTTTCTTCTTTTGCAATTAACTAATGTGAAGAAGGGAACTTTTGACCTATTGTATCAAAGCATTTCTTTTCAGAATGCAAATAAGAAAGTGGGAAATTGCAAAGATACTTGTTCAAACATGCACACACAAAGATATTCCCCAACTTTTTTTAGTATTTTCAAGCCTTTCTCAAGAAATTTTTGTAAATAGTAAAAATGTAATGTCACTATTCATATGTTCAGATTCCCTTTTAACAAGTTGAAATCAATCATAATAACAAGGTTAGAAATGCGATAAAGCTCTTGCATCAACAGTTGCCTTTCTTCTGTGCTAACCTTCACGCTATCAATTGATGATTGATGTAATTGTCCCATGGAACCCAGCTCCCTAAGAACTGGATGGAGAAAAGTGATTCACAAAGTAAACTTGAACCTGCATCAAACTTTTAAGGAACATTGGACAAGACAATGGTGCACAAAAGGGAAAACCAATCACCAATATGTCAGTAGTTGTCTCAGATCATGGTGCTGTGTGAAATCCATTTTAGTGCACTTTGACCAGGTGATTGTGGCTGGTGAAAAATCATACAAGGAGACGTTACCAGAAACCTGAGAACAGTGGGATAACTACATCTCTGCACATTGGCACACTTTACAAACACTGTATCCACCAACTCCTTGACATTAGTACCTCATATTTCTCTTCAGCCTTTTTCCTGCCTGAAGTCTAAATTCAGTGAATGACATATAAAAATGACATCAGTGAAGAGGGGAAAAAAAAAAAAGAAAAAAGAAAATGTGAGTTTATATTGTCAACTTTTAATGGACAGAAAAATAAACTCTAATTATAACAATCAAATTCGAGTGCACTGACAGATCCATATACGATTACTGAAACGTTTTTATAACTGCACTGGCTATAAATGGAGTTAAATAGATGTGGTTTATTTCTAAACTTCTCATAGAGATATAAACCAAACAAAAGGGACAGGAAATCACTATATGATCAATAGTGAAAATACTGCAGTTACTCTGGTGGTTTTGGGGCATTTGTCTAGCACACAGAAATAACAAGGTATTAGTTCATACTATGCACATGAGAAAAGGGCAAATTTTTAATTCTATTAATGAAACAAATTATTTTGAAATACAAGGCAATCTGCTAGGTTTTAAATATTTTGTTGCCTTATGTAAACTGTGAATCCTTGGTGAAAAGCAGATTCGGTAACAAATTCTTCCTGCAACCATTGCATAAAACAGAGCTACAGTGAGGAGCAAAGGTTTCTTAGTGAGAAGGAGAATGCAATTTTTATGAGAAAGAACACACCTATGTAAGTATTTTACGTAGTCAGATGAAAGAAGCCTTGCAGTCCACCTTTAAATATATACAGCTTTATCTTTAGCCAAAAACAGATCTATTAAGTATGAATCTGAATAAAATAATAATCACATTGTCCCAGATATTGAAGGATGCAGAGTATTTCAATGAACAGTAAACTTTCTTTAGTTATTTTTCAGGAGGAAACTCTAAGTCATGATGTGCTGGCAAACAAGTCTTCCTAACAAGCTGTTGGTGTAAAAACACTGTGATTCCTTCCTAATGACTCACTCCACCATTATTTTGTGTTGAGCTAAGCTCCTTTCCTCAAATAATATCTTAGTCATTTCAAAAGGGTAAGACATTCCTCCAAATAGGGCTTCTTTTCACTAACATAGCAAACATGGAAGAATCTGTTCCAAAATAATTATCACATAGGGAGCTATTCATTATATGTTGTTGAAATATGAAGGCATCTTGTACTTCATACTCAGGTAAGTCTAAAGCCAAAGACTGTTAAATTACACGATCAAAAAATGCCTCCTCTTCATGTTTGAAATCAGGCCAAGAAATGTTGTAAAGTTAATAAACTGTCATGCTCATTCTTCTATGCCATGTGAAAGAAGCTCAAAAGAAAATTTCTTTGCAAGAAAATGTGCAATTAAATAGGACAGAAAAATTAAAGCAAAAAGAGCTTAATCAGAGAAGCATCTAAGCAACCTTTTCCTGTGTTTAAATATTCAGACATTTCTGTGTCAGAGATTAACAGCTAGTTCATACTCTCTCTCAAAAAAAGAAAGTAGAAGAAAGCAGCTTTCTCCTCTTTTTCTGCTTGAACTGCACTATTCAGTAGAGCGAGTGAATGAATGATTTAAATAGAAGTTCTCAAGTACACACAATATGCTTTGATTTGTACTTTCAGTAATGTCACTGAAACCAATTAACTCAACCAAGGTTTTGGCTTTTACCTGCAATGTACAAAAAAATATGTCATTCAAGTGATTATATAATGAATAAGGGGTATCTACTCAGAACAAAGCTGGCTAAAAATGCAGAATTGCTTTTTCACAAAACACTTATGTTTGTTCAGAATTTGTTTTTAATCCAACTTGACCCTTTTTTCCAAATCATTTTCCAGTGAACTAGAAGTTCTGAGAACAGCCTTTTAAACAACAAAAGGACTCACTGTGTCTGCTTTTTTTTCAGTTCTCATATATGATCAGTTCTTATCTCCTCAGGTAGTGAAGAAACCAGAAGACAGGAGGTTCTTTAACAGTAGAAAGGGTCAAGATGCTAGAAACAGTCATCCCTCTCCACCCACCACATAGGGCTAATTACCAATTGTAACAAGACATAAAATATTTTTTATCTTAATTTAATTTCAAATCAAATTTTACTACTGTTGGTAGAAAAGTCTGCTGATAGTGGTATAACTCATACAGTGCAACCTCATTTTTGGCAGGTCAGCAACCCATGACTGCAACAGAGTTGCTGTGGAAGTTTCCAATGTCCCTAGTCAGGACCTCTGCTAAAGGAGCAGGATACATCAGTTTGCATCTCGAAGACTGACAAAGCAAGTTACTCTGTGGGACTGCAAGGAGGCACACTAGCTTGCAGCACAGTGGAGAAATGCTACAGCTGAGGCTCTGAGACAGCTGTGAGAACCACTCTAGGACATCAAGCTCTCAGCAGGAATGGCCTGGATGTGCCAGCAGGAGGCTGCAGGTCCATCAGCCCTCCGCTGACATCCACACGGATGGTAAGGGTGCAAGAACCTCTGCTGGCACCTGTCATTCTACCTTCGCATGACTGGAAAAATATGGGTTTACACCAGTGGAGAGTCTGGCCTAGCAGTTGAACCTTCCGTGAAATGGGTAGAAAGAACCTCACTCCTGCAAACTCCTATGCCAAACACCCACAGCATCCTCTCCCATGTGTTACACCTCCGTGTGTGCAATCCAGCAGTTACAGCCAAGCTAAGAGCTCCCCTGAATCCATTTCTGGAAAGAAACGTGCTGGAACTTCCACTGAGGATTCACAGGACATTCAGTCAACTCAAATATTTATCCTTTGACCTTTTACATTAAAAAGGGTAATTGAAAGAACAACAGCAACAAAAACTTGAGTGTGCACATCCCTACAGCAGCTTCAATATATTACTTCATTAGAAATGCAGAATGTTATCTAGGAAATCCCAGGCCAACTGGTACCACAATTACTAAGGAAAAAAAATCCCAATGGCTGCAAAGAGCCTTCTTTATTAACAATACTTTCTATTACAAAATCCCATCCTTCAAGCAGAGCGTTATTAGTAATGGCACAGAACACATATTTTGATTCATTTATTCAACCCTTTGGTCTTCTGATTTATTAATAGGGGACTTCACCAGGTTGGTGGGGCTTACTACAATCCTGTTTAATTCTTCTTCATTTTTCATTATTAGGCCCTTACACACTTTAAGCCACTATTTTTTTCTGTTCTCTGAACTCCAGGAAACTTAGGCCTAAGAGCCAGCACAGGAGGAGATTGCAGATAAGGAAAATAAAAAGCCACAAAATTTTAAATATGCTTTAACTGAACACTTGCTGGGGGAAACTTAAAAGACATTTTTATTCAAATATCTTCCACTTCTTCCCTTGGGACAGTAATACTCTTTTTATTCTGCAGCATACCCTCCCACATGTTTCTGCTAGTCAAAGCTTTCAGGCTAAGCTGATGACAGGTGGCAGTCCTAGCATGAGAGGACCACATGCTGTGGACATTAATGAATTTCCTTCAGGCCCAAATGGAAGTCTTGTAACCTTAGCTTGACTTACTCTCATCTACAGTTAAATAAAAATATTTCACCTCATACAAACAGCTCAGCAAGATAGAGAAACAGCAAGAGCCAAATGAGTGGAGGGATTTAGAGCTTTCCTAAGGTGTACTTCCAGTTCAACCATTTTCAGTCACTCATTATGGAACGCAGTAAATCTCTTATTCTGTCTTTTGGAATCCAACATGCATTATCCAAAAACAGGTAAGAATAGAAGGCTAGGATGATAGAGTGTATTCCAAAGTTTATTTCTGCTTCTGTGAGAGACTTCAGTGAACTATAACAAAACGGCAATTCTGAGTACAGATAAACTCAGTGTAATGCCATACCTATGGAATAGAGCATTTTGCAGTTTGCAGTGCCTTATAGGCTTTAGATATTTTATGCCTTTCTAATTTGTTAATGTTTCCTGTCTAAAATGTAAAGAAATCAGACTACAGAAAGTTGCCTGAAGCAGCAGATCATAAGGACAGAAACATTCTCAGGAAATCAAAAGTTTTAATTTTAGATTAAATGAACAGAGCTTTGGCTTTCCTTAATTTAGCTGGACTTTTGAAAAACTTCAAACCCATTAATTCAAACCTTAGATGGAAGAAAAGAAATATGATTTCTGCTCATAATAATCTTCTTTATACCATGCCTGAGAAAGGAAAAGAACAAAGTATATATAACAAAGTGTTTGGCTCTAAATAGCTGCAATAAGTACTGGGTACATAGTCTCTCTCATGGTACTAATAATTCACATTTATTGATGACCTCTGGTCTTACAGTGACCGTGATAAAGATTATGATGTCGAAATCCAGACATAAAAACCATCTGGACAAACAGAATGTGTATCAGAAAGGCAGTACTGTGATACTCAAAAAGGCTTAGCTTACTGCAGGACATCAGAGAGCAACAAAGTCTGTACATCTATTCATTTTATCTTCCTGTTTTAAGTACCTCATGCTGGTTTTTATATTCAGAATAAAAAGAATCCCAGCAGTCTTCAGGTGACAGCAGTGACCTGGACTGGGATTTAAATGAAGGACTTTGCAGTGAAAGATTCTCTTTTTCATTACCAACCACGTGATTCATAACTCATTTATCTTGCCCTTAAAATAAACCACATTTCCAAAACCGTGCCTTGACATCTCTTCTCTTTTCCTTCAGTTATGACAAAAGGAAAAAATTGTACAACATATATTTCTTCTCTGACTGACAGCTTATACAAATTATTCCTTTATGTCTTTGTAGTTTTACACTCAATATTTTAAATGCCTGGAATTGCATATAGTTGGATTGAATTTCATTAGGATTCCTGAGTCTGTCAGAGTAATAACATATTTGAGTTTTTGAACCTCATACATACTTCACTTCATTTACAATGGTTATGTTTAAAAGTCTGTTTTCTCCTTTTAAACCAGGTACCGAACAAATTCTAATCATTATCCCATGAGATCAAGAAAAATTACTATTTTTCTGTCCATAGTTGAAATAGTCTTTCAAGGAGGGCTGCAACACATGTACTAAAATAATATGCATCCATCCGACGGTCTTCCAATAACTTTCCTAGTTCCTGTGACACACTCAGGATTACCTCTCAACTTTAAGAACACAGATACCATTCAAATGGTCCCTTCCGACAAAACATAGGAGATACACCCAAATTCCCTAAGAAATAAGGAAAATGGGACACTAAGGACTGCAGAAAGAAGAGGAAATAAAACTGTACACTAATGTTTGATAATCTGCATATCAGTAATAGAATATTGTTTTACTCATGCTCCCAGTGTTAAGTAGAGCTGGTTAACTAACAAATGCTGGAAAAGGTCATTCAGCCAATTTCCACCTGTTACTGGATGATCTTGCAATAAATACTTACTTGGTCATTTAAAGCTTTCAAGGTCATACACTGTAATCAGTCTGAATGCTGAACTTTCATACATTGTGTCAGAATGCACCAGATATGTTTAGTCAGGAGCTGGAAACCCAATTTTGTATCAAGAGATGTTTAGCATACCCATATGAACAACATATATGCAGACTTTGAGAGAAAGGACTTTTTATAATAGGCATAATACATGGACATAATATATAAACATAAGATGTACTAGGAGTAGATCAGAAATTAAAACTGCTATAAATCTGAATTCCTATCAGCAAGGAATAGAATATTTGAATTATGCATAATGTGAGGGAAAAGAAAACAGAGCAGTTCACAAGCACACACTAAATTCCAGATGAATATCAAAGGCCATCATATTTCATCCTCTACCTCCCTTTCACTAATAAACCCTGCCAATGAAATAAGCCTCAACAAGTTTTTCTCCTGCTTTGTAAGTTCCTCTTGTTCATTGCACCTTACATATCGTACTGATTTACTGGTCTTTTCATAGCCCAACTCTCCTGAAGAATAATTTTTCCACAATGCCCCAAAGAAGGAAACAAATAGCACATATTAAATTCCGTGACAAATTCTTCGCCAGTCTTTGCAGTACATTCTGCTTTCCTGCGTCTTCATTTAGATTTTGAATACCACAGGTTACAGATTTCACTTCTTTGCTACCATGTACAGTGACAATTAAGAAAGACTCAAATCACCATGATAATCAGCTCCTTAAGCTGGCAGCCAGACACTATTGCTAAGGACAGGGTATATTGCCCAATATCCACAAGCTCATACAGAAAATTCACTTGTAAACTCAACAGAAGACAAGACCAGTCTCAAAATTGTTTACAGAATAAAAAGCAAAGGCAGGCACCAGGCTGCACAGAGCACAAACTAAGTCTCCACCATGGCAAAGTGGGTGCCGGGCACAGCCAGGGCAGGCAGAAGGCTGGCCCTGGGCCTTGCAGGCAGCTGAGATTACCCCACAGGCAACTGTCCTCTCCTCCACTTTCAGCCAGATGCTTGTAAAAATAATTCTTTTGAAGGTGAAGGGAAAAAGGTAGGAGAGACCAGGGCCAAGGGGAGAGAATACATCTTCCTACAGGAAGCTTGGATGTCCCAGGGGACAAAAACATGAAATTCATCATTTTCCCTTCTGCCTTCCCCAACCCGCTCAACACAGCAAGCAGATTGCAAAGTCAGTAAAAGTATTTTTCACAGTTTAAGAAGCTGTTATGCTCTATATGGCACCTCCTCATTGCTCACATGGATATCCTTTCAGCCAGACAACACCTGCAGGCAGAATATGCCCAGACAATGCAGCTGTGACCTCCCGTCTCTCCCAGCATGGTCCAGTCTCTAGCACCAACGGCCTTGTTCGCATTTATCCATTTATGCCTAAATGTCTGCAATGTTAAAATAAACCTGTTTTGATTCTGAACACATGCATTGACCAAATCATCACTGATAGGTTTTGATCATATGGACACACAGCTGGGCATTACACCATCTTCTGGTGAAAAGAGAACTTTGTGTATAAGAAATTTCTTTCATACTTTATCTTTTGGCCTGTCCTCATATATGTCATTATTGATTAGATGCAAAATTAGATCATAACCTGACTAAATAAAATTTTCTTTCATATGACAGTTCTTTGGTCTCTGCTTCCCATGTCACTTTATTACTCATCATGGAAATGATATTAAAATTTTAATTTTCTTTTCATGCAGAAAGAAAAATCAAGATATCAGACTGCATCCAATTTACATCTATCATTCATGGTGATAAAACAAAAATAAACCTGTCTTCACATAACAAATGAGCATTGCTTCACAGTTTTGATTATAAAGAGAATGTGATCTCTTGCATAAAAAAACCTCTAAAACACACTTTCCCACTTCTCTAATTCTTCTCTAAGCCTCCTTGTCATTATTTGGCAATTCCTGACACTTAAATGGAAGCTGCACATTGTTGCCAAGAAGAACCTTATTCCACAATAGCACAGTGTTAGACATCTTGACTGCATTGTCTCCACTGTACCTGACTTTGCACATGGTCAGTAAAATAAAATAAAAAATCCTGGCAGAAATAGATTTTCAATTAATACCATTCTGTTATGTATCACTTTTTAGTCTTTTTTACCATGCTGACTGATACAAACACATCAAGCATTGCATGGTAAAGATCGACAACACAGAAGATTTCAGGTCAGATATTCAATAATGTATTTGACATATCATAACCATTTCCCATGAACGAAGCATCTTGAAGTCAGGTCTCAGCCAGACAGCAAAGTCATGTTTAGCTGGAAAAGAAGGAACGGGCTAAGACATCTTCAAATATTCAAATTCTGAAGTTAAAATTTAGGTGAAATTTCCCACATGATACCATTGCATATTGCTTTTCAAGCTCTGCCTGTTAGCGTCCAGGCAGTGTGAAATCCTGTGCCTGTTCTGAGAGGGAGTTTTGGGAGAAACAAAAACCATCACAAATGGGAAGAAAATTTGGCGTCTGCCCTGATTGGAAGTCTGTTTTAGAGGAAAGTTGGGTTTCAGTCATGAGCATGTCTACTGACCAGTATATCTCTGTAGCACAGGCTTGTCTTTTTTGATCATATTGCTCAGCTACAGATATGTTAAACAACTAAAGACCGTGTTGATTTCTTCACAACCCACCTGAAAGCCACAACAGCAACTAAGGTACAGAGGGATGAATATTCTTATTATTTTTACATGACAGTGAAACCTGGAGAAAGAACAAAATAAAGTTAGGGCTTAAAGAAAAATCTAAAGCAAAACATGGAGGAAGCAGAGAAATAATAAAATTGCAAACAGAGAATCAGAAACCACTCCACCAAGTAAGCCATCCTGACTCTACAATGCAAATCATACTTGAAAGGAGAAAATATACCTTTGAACAGAAAAAGAACAGTCTATTCACTTTTTAAAATCCCATGATCAGAAACATGATGTCAAAACAGAAGGAGTTCAGATATTCCCGTGCCTCTGTTTCAGTTTTAATAGATGCCATATCCCCAAGAAACAAGAGAGAAAAAAGGTCAGCTGAGCTAAACTGTGTGGGGGAAAGAGTAACTAACGGAGGGAAAAGGAGAGAAGTGATGAGGAGAGAGATGCACTGTAAAGGTAATACCTTGGGAATAGAGAAACCTACTTTTTATTTATCATGTTTTGTCCCTGGCCCATTGTAGAAATATCAGCAAATCACTGAATCACTTTGCAAATCTGAGACAAGTTGTGCTCCTCACAAACTGGAAAGAGGAAAGATGCAGACACAGAACAGAATAGCTCCAGTGGTATTGCTGTAATGAGATTTCTCATATCACCTGCAAATAGTCCCAGCAGAAAATACTTTTTACTGTTGGGGCTGAATTATTTATTTTGCAGACACATATGAAAGCCACCACTGGGACTTGCTTAGTCCTTTGGTATAACGCAAAGCATACATATTATGGCAAGGTAACCACTGTCCCAAGGAGGTGACAATCCATCCCTCATGTGGGGAGTAGCAGATGGAAGCCTCCAGAAACCTGTGGGGTAGCACAAGGTGAGCACAAAGCAATTATACTTAATGTCACTTCTCACCACCTGCTACATCCTCACTGAGCGTTCCTTAGTCAAAAATCCATCTATTATTACTATGTTAGCCACAAACTTGACAGAGATGTAACTCCCTCTCCTTTGCCCCAGGAGACTGCTACAAAGACCAGCCTACCCTCCAGAGTGATTTCAATTTATGCAAGATTCACACCAGTAAGTATCCAGGGCTTGCTTTCGGAAAGGTTTTCAAAAAGATATTATTCCAGAAAGAAGCCAATGCAATGAAAATTAAACTCTTCAAAAACATGAATTCCTTTTTGTTGAGGTTTTTTTCCAGCTGTGTCCATGGCAGGGTTAGAGACAAATTACCCTGTACAGCCATTATGATAAAAATTAAAATACTGCCCCTGAACATGAAAATTTGTGCAACACAGGCTACAAACTGTTCAATTAGTCTTCAAGGCCTAAGGGCATGCATTTACAGTCAAGCTAGTGGTCATTGTGGGTGAGGTGACCTGTTCCACCTTGTTTAACTAATGAACTCATCATTGGGGTGGGAATATGAGTCTGGTGTGCCCACGAGCCTATTAATTGTGATACCCTCCGGACCATGGTGCCTGTCTCACATGCTTTAATAGCAAAATGAAAATGTTTCAGTTAGACAGTGAGAAAGTGAAGTCTCCCATTGTCTTTGGGATACTGGAATTCCCTGTCCTGGTTTCTAGCCCTAGTCAGTGTTTAATTATTGATACAAAAGTAGATGGCTATAAATAGTAGAAACTGAAGATTATTCACCTTTGCTCCTAGTTCAGTGGGTAAGCGGGTAGGTGTTATTTGAGTCCTGTATTTCTGGTATGTGCTTTTGCAGCTACACTGCTAGTTCCAAGGGGGAAGAATGTGCCTCTTTTCCTAAGGGGTTAGAAGAAACACTCAAAAAAGAAAAAAGAGAAGAAAAAAGAAAAGAAAAAGAAAAAAGCATGACAATTTCTTAGAGAATACTTAACACATTAAAAGCATCTTTTCATCCAACTCCAATTTTGGTACTAGCACATGATCTAATTTTCAGAAGTACTCACAAGTGTCATCTACCATCCATGTCAGCAAGAAGTGAATTTGAAATGAAGATGAGGTCATGAGGCTTCAGGTTTTCTTCCAAAGGCAGTAAAATATAATGCTTAGCTTTGCTTTGCCTGGCTGCTTGGTTTGCAGGGGAGGCAGGAGATGGTGTTTGCTTTTGTTGAGGTTTTACTAATTACCTGAAGAATATTAAGTACTTTTAATCAGCTAGAAAGAGTCATAGAAATGTAAAATTTTGAACTTTTAATCTTCTGAGCCCTGTTGATGATCAGTAAAGGAGGATAAATAAAAGGATAACTGAGTTTTCCCAAATGAAGAAAAGTTTAGTCTTGTAAATGCTTAAGACCTTACACACCTTTCAGAAAAGGAGCTTCCACACTGCTCCCTGTTTTTCTGTCCTCTAGAGATCTAACTCAACACTTAGCTCGGGGCAAGGAAATAAAAGATTTTACTAGAGAACATACGAAGTTGGCAAAAGTTCATATGAAGAGAGGAACATAAACGTCAATGAAAACAAAAATTTTTGTATTCACAAGCAAGTCTAAACCATATCACTTGAATCTTTCACTGCAACAAGAAAACAATTAGAGATTTGGGACTACTGTGAACATGTCAGAAAGTACTGAGTTACACTTTCTTTATGTAGCAGTTTGTAACCAGCCCAAACTGCTGGTATGAACAAAATACCTTCTGTAAGTGTGGGGTTTTCAACAGTATCTCCCTAAAATTTTTCCTCACTGTATCCATTTAAGCCCATAGTCCTGGTAATGCTCTTTTTTTCATTTTTTCTTTTTCTTTTTTTCTTTTCTTTTTCTTTTTTTTGTTGGTTGGTTTGGTTCGGGGATTTTTGTTTTGTTTTTTGACAATCTTCTTCAAATTTGAGAATAGTAAAGAAGATCATTAAAAAATAAAATTTATTGACTACATTCTTCTGCTTTTTTCCAAAGAATAGATACAAATACATATATGCAATTTTACAGATTATTTCTAATATTTTTTCCTAAACCAAAATATCTTAGTGTACCATTTATGTGAAAATATTACAAATGCTTATGCAATATTATTAAATTTACATCTTACTCCTTGCAATGTTATCCACATTTGCTATTTGTGCTTTCATGTTACTCATTAAAATAACAGTATTGCATCTCCTGACATGATGACAAATTGCAGTTCTTACATGTTCTAGCAGGGACATATTACTGGACAGGAAAAATAGTATTCACATATAAATGAATGCTTCTTCATTTATGAAAGGTTCCCCATACTTTCATGTTAACTTAGTCAATGTTCATTAATATTTAAACAAATTCAAATGACTCTTCATCCATTCAAAAATTTATGAACAATGACTGAGTGTGGGATTTGAAAACTCATCGAATGAATTTCACTGTTTCTATTTATAAAAATATTCATGGATAATGTTCTGGATATAGTTACTATAAACCAGGACACCATCTTCAGCTCTCACTGGGTAATGGCAGGATTTGAAGAAGCATGCTCTTACTGCAACATCTGCAGGCACAGATGAAAGTTAGGTTCCATTTCAGTCTGCTGCAGTGGTGTAAGTTACGAGCATGAAGCAACAGAGGATCCCAGCAAGAAGGGAGAAAAATACAGACAAAAGGAAGGGAAAGCACAAAATCAGGAGGATCCTAGGAATGATTCTTAAGAGTTAGATGTGCTTTTCTTGTAACTATTTCTATGCACATAATAAAGGTTGTTGTTAACCTGTATGAAGACAGAAGATGAAGTTATCTAATATCAGTCTGGGCATGTTTCAGAACTCAAGGAAGGAAGCAGTATTAGCAGTGGGATCAATATCAAGACATTCACTGATAAGGATGACAGGCCTTACGAAACCTGGCACCAAAGAGCCATGTCTCACCCACGCTCTTGGCACTTCCATCCTCCCAGCCCTTAAGGAGCCTGAGAAGCCCACCAGCTCTCCCTTTTAGCATCTCTACATTCCAATAATCCCAGAAACACTGTCTTCAAATTCTAAATGAATTTATTCAAAACCAGTGGTAACCTTTCATTGATTTGAGTAAGAACAGGTCAGGCCTTTCAACTGGCAGATGTGTGAGGCAAGAACTTAGTGTTTCTTCATGCGCTAATTGTATACTAATTAATAAAAGTAAATTAGATCAAATATAACTTAGAGAAAATCACTCTCCTGAATTATTGCTGTTGAAACATAGCCAGAGGAGCACTTTCAGGAGCCTGCTCAGCTGAGCAGTGCTGATTTAATTATGATGTTTAGACATGGTCTACTACAGAGATACCTGCTGTAGCTTGCAAGCTACACCAGAGCTCAGAGAGATGAGCTGATGTGTCACCAGCCAGAAAGACAGCAGTGCAGCACACCATTGCGTGAATGAATATGGCTTATCTTTTAAAAGGTTTGTGTAAACTGTTCCTTTAGTTTGGACCCAAGAAAATTCAAACCAGTGATTTAAGTCTGATATTTAGGTTTTAGAGAAATTTTGTCAAAACTCATCCTTGCACAGTTTTTCTGCATCAAAACATTACTGTACATGATTTTGCAGATTCTCAAGGTTTTGGGCATACAATCCATCAGTCCATCTAACTAACTCATCAAGAACTAAAGTCTTTCATCCCTGAAATTTCTCCCAACATACATCTGTGAAGATATAGCAAACAGCTACAGAATCTACTAATAAAAGTTCAGTGTTAAAATCTCATCATTTTAACAAAAGTAAATAAAGACTGCACTGAAAAAACCCATTAAGTGCTAACTTTTAAACACATTATATATTTTTCTGATCTCAGGAAGTTTAATCTAAAAAGCAAAACGAAGTTTCTTTCCTATTACTGATATTGTGTTTTCGTCTTTTTTGGCTGTTTTTAGGGTTTAGGAGTTTTTTTTAACTCACTAATGAAAACAGGCAATCCTGTATTTTGTTTCATAGTGCTTCCCTAGGGGTAAAGATAAACTTCACTCTTATCTGTTCTTTTGTTGTTCCTAGAATGATTGCTCTGTTCATCATATTGTTTGATGTTGCCATCTCAGTTTGCCAGTGTCCGATTTGTTCACTTCATTCTCAAAGTTATTAAGCTCTTCATTCCAAAAATAAGCTCATTTTCTCATTTAAAAACCAAAGTCATCTTTGTGTATCGTAGATTTACAGTTCACAACATTAACAGATCACGGAAACAGTGACATAAAAGATTAAATTATGAAAATGTATTTCACTTGCATAAAAAGGAAATGAGTGATAGTGCCATACAAGTGAATATAGATCATTACAGTACAAAGATCATAATCAGTAGGTACCCACAAGGCACTTGAGTTACAACCCTCAGAAGTTCACAGAATGCTACGAAGGGAAATCTGAACTTGTGGATTATGAGATAGAGTGTGCTTGCCACGCTCCACTCCCCAGTGTGCACACACGCAGCTGCACATTGAATCTACCTCTGAAGGGGGAATGGTGATGACTGTATCTCACCCACTACACCTGTGCATATGGATCCTGGAGCACAACAGGAATTAGAATGCTATTTCTACCATTTTGAGTCATCAGCCCTTTCCAAAAACAAATACAATTAAGACACCACTGGTTTGTTTTGGTCTTTGTTAAAGTATTTTATGTATCCCAAACCAGTGCTTCTGAGGAGGACTTTATATGTAACAACTGAGTAAAAATATGGTGACTCAGCTGTATTTTGACTTGAACTTTCAAAACTGTAAATTCTCTTCTTGAAAATACTCCTCCAGACATCCTCTGCAATGGTAAAAATAAACAAAATTTCTTAAACACTTTCATAAGATATTTTCTAAGTATAAAAGAGAATTACCAATAAAAGAGATAAAGCTAACAATCCGAAAATAAAGTCTCCAATCTGATGTTGTGTGTTAATGTTTTCTTATGTGTCTTTAAATAAAACCCACCAGAAATAGCAAGGAACATTGGGACTGTCTTTTACAATGCAATCTTTATGTAACGGCTAAACTTTAATTTCGTATACCACACAACAGCCTGACAAAATGCCACCTACCTTTGTCTTTTTAAATGCTCACCACAAATCCTACAAGATCCTGAGTTCCCAAAGGCTAAGGCATTAGTAAAGGTCAGAGGCCAAGACCCATGTTGCCTTCACAGGGTAAAGGAGCTTGACCACTGCATGTGGAGCTTGTTTCAACAGCCCATTCTCTTTGGTCTGTGTGCACACAGCATGCCAGTCTGCTGCTTGGCTGTGTAGACAAAATCAATGCAAAAAGAAGGCCAGCACATAGTTATACAACATTTGGAATCCCAAAAAGTCACTCTCAAGGGGTTCTCCACTACCATTTCAACCTTCTTCTTGTAAGGATACCACCATGAATCCTCCTGCCACTCAAGTTAGGGAGGTGACACTTACACACCTGCTGAGAGCTGCTGTCTCACTAATGCCACAGTCATCCTGACTGTGAATATGGGCTGAGCAAGCAGAATTTAGGCTGTGGCTGTGCAGGTATCTAAGGCTCACTCAGTCCTTTTCTTGTGTCCTTACTAGCTGAAGCTGCTCTGACATACTGTGAGCTTGTTCAGTTCACTGAGCCGGCATCAAACTATGATTTTTTTCATTATGGGGAGTTAATTCTATGCCTTATCAGTGAGCTGAACTTATTTCCTGCTGCAAAAAGAGGATAATTCTGTGTTGCTCCTACTAGAAACGGGTAGGCTCTGTTCACCTTTGTTACCTCATCCATCTTGTAGGTCTACAGTACAAAAGTGGAAAGAAAGGCACCTGCCAAACCAAACCACATGAGGATGTCAAGGTGGGCAGGGGTAGGAAAATAAAGACAGAAACTGCAAATTGAATTAGAAGCCAATTCAAGAGCATGAAACTTGAAAGTCTCACTTTAGAACAATGTAATAAATGCTTGTTAAAGGAAAACTTGTAAACAACCACCATCCTGTTTATCTGTGTCTCATTAAGCATCTTAAACAGCAGGAGCAGGGCAATCATCTATAGCTGACATGTATTCAAATTTAGAATTATCCATTCTGTAATTTCAGCAACCAGAAGTACCCACTTTTACAGAAATTAAAGCAATTTCATCCTGGTTTGCAACACTCATGCTGTATACTTGCATTTCCTTTAAGGGTACTATTTCCAGCCATGAACTCTGCTCTCCAGAAAGGATCAGAGACAGCATGAAAAGTAGGAAGTCTGAAACTATTATGACAAGGTATCAAGTATCATGTTAATATGCAGTGTCTGTCACAGATTAATTTTAATGCACGAGCCCTTGGGTCACATCAACATCACAGAGTTTTCTGGGTCACCAAATTAAAAGGCATGGCATCATCTTCTTTTGACACAGAAGCAGTTCATTAAAAATATTTGCAGAGATATACGAAAGTAATCTTGGTCAGGCATATGCTTTGAAAATTCTTCTTCAAGTTATGCTGGCTTGAGTAGAGACTCAAAGAGAGACAAGGTCTTCTGGGAAGAAAAGTCAAACTTGAAAATTAAACTAGATTAAAGTTCTCAGCTGAACTTTGTTCTCAGAGGTGAAGTACACTCTGAGAATGTATAAATTTCTGGCATAACCTGTAAAGACCATAAATGCTGATTTTTCAGTGAGTTTCTGAATCTACTGCATCTCTGATTTATCATGAGAACAATGTTGGTGGTCGCTCATGAATGATTAAATTTTCCCTCCAAATAGTGCTCTATTCCAAGTGTCAATTTTGATGAATAGTCTGTCAAGTCATGACAAAGTCAGAGCGTTA
>VYZT01029477.1:11203-39532 GCA_013400735.1 Pomatostomus ruficeps | reverse complement strand
ACTCAGCATATTCTGTGATTCTTTGAACATCACTTAAATATGAAAATCTTGTCCCAAGAATTGAAATATTTTTTGCTGAATCAGTGCCTCTTCCAGGGGCATCACCCTCTTTCCACACAGGGTGTTCATGTTTTCTTTCCTTATTCATACAAGCAACGCCTTTAAAATCCTCAAGAACCAAGGTTTTATGTTATTCTGATCTTTGGTGTTTCTCGAATACCATGCAACAGCTTATGCTTGCAGTCAGGAAATGTCCTTTGTCACAGAAAGCAGGACAAGGCTGATCACCCCTCTACACCAAAGTGCTTACAGCCGCTGCATGACACAAGCAGATAAAACTTTTCTCCCCCAAAATAAAAAAGCTCTCCCTCTAAACAGTGCTGTGATCTTATCTGGCAATAATTTCACCGGGTTTGTTTGGAGTATGACTGGATAGTTTGTACCAAAATTGTAATCAAAATTTTTGTACACATCACAAACACACGAACACACACACTATGAAAGCCAGAATCCATCTGTCTGGATCAGAGGAAAGGTTCTCCTGGGAGCTCCAGCTTATTGCCTAATGCAGGAGCTCCTTCTATTGGCAGATAAATTGAGGAGAGTTATGAGTCAGGATGGGAAAAAGTTACCTAATGAAAAGGGAGGAAAGATAATTTTTGATGCAAATTTTAAGCTTGAGATGAACTCTTATTAAACGCAATTATATACATCTACTGTTAAGAACCTAGATGAAATGTGCACTGAAATTAACTCAATTTCAGAAAAAAAGCTTGAACCTTACTGTTAAAACATTCATTTTAAATAAGTGATTAGCAATTCCCTGTTAGATCCTCAGCAAATCTTGTTCTTAGATCTTAGAGCTGCAAAGCTATGGTTAAATATGATATGAAAATGAAAGGGCCTATGATGGTGAGTAGTATCTTTTTTAGTAATAATATTTTGTTTATCTAGGCATCTTTTATGATATAAAAATATTTTGCCTGTAATAAATGAAAATTATAATTTTCTCTGTTGTCATCTCTTAGAGGATTTATTTTGTCAGGCCACTAAAATTCCCAGGGTAATCCCAAAGTAACTGTTGCTACTTAGTTTAAGGTTTAAGAGTTTACCAACCATATGGTCAGTTTTAAAGGATGTTTAAGGGTCAATATTGTGCAAACTGATGCAGTGCCAGCAGGATTGGATATGGAGAAGCATGGAGGAATGAATCTAAAACCAAGCTGTTTGGATGTCTGAAATGGAAAACTAGGTTATCATCAAACTTATGTTTGATACTTATGATACTTTAGTAAAAGTTATGATCCTTATTTTTTAAACAGATTTTCATTATCAAAGAAGTCTGTTTTACCATTCCAGGCAGTCTGAAAAGGTGGAAAACCACCTCCAAATTTCAATGTGCAAATGGTGAAGACTAGTCATGATTTTTTTCACAGACAAATTTTGAGAACAGACAATGCTGCAATAGAACTGAGAAATATGAAAACAGAACCTGCAGCTGTCCTGTGCAAGTTGAACACGGGAATCAGTGTGTTCTGGGAGAACCTTTTAAATCTGGGCTCACCTCTCCTCATCAGTACTAAAACTGAACAAGCTTTAATAACTACAGAATCTTTTCAATGTCTTCCAAAGGATATTAACTTCTTCCTTAATATCGCAAAGACAACACTCTGTCAGAGGTCTAAGGAAAATTCATTTACACATTTCTTAAAACCTCAAAAATTCAAATAGAGACTCGATTTCATGCAAGATTTTTGCACGGTTTTGAGGAGCTCTCTAGATACCAATTAACTGACAAGGTTACTCTGGCATGTGAAAAAAGAATACAATAATAGATCTCACAGTTACTGGAAAAGAGATGTAAGATTTTAGGCTTGTCACAAAAAATGAGAACAAGTGTGACAAGTTGCAGAATGAGTTGTCTCATACATCTGCTGAGTGGGAATGGAGAGTAGAAACACAAACAAATAATATCTTACAGCTCACAGACAGTCTGATATGCTAATGACCTGATAAATTAAATACCAAGTCAAAATATCATAAAATAAAATAATCTTAGGCTGTCAAGCCTTCCTCTTGGACTGGAAAGGCAATTCTACTGTATATACATGTGATTTAAGAAAAATAGTAATTCAAACATCACAGTGATTTTTTGATAAGCAGCCTTGGCCAGTCCATATTAAATCAACACCCTTCCGATGTCCCCTGGAAATTAAAAATAAATTATGAATAAGACAAAGTGTAAGTTAGGCTGGGGATTCAAGCATATCTGGTTCAGGAATGTAATTACCTATTTATAATTGCCATTCTGATCCCAAAGAAAATCTTCACTGAGCTGAAGAATATTCGGTGAAATGTGCTTAGAACAGTAAAGTATGGCTTTGGAAAATACAAATGTACAAAATACCCTGCATTTACATTGCAAAGCAATATCTGCATTAGTTTTTAATACCAATTTTAAAATCCAGACTCAAGGTCACTGAACCAAGTGAGTTGCACTTTTTGTTCATGAACATTTTGGCAGTGAATTCAAGTGTGCCAATCCTATTGCACACCTGTGTGCCATAAAATTTGCGATGCAGGCCTGGACCACCTGACCTTTCCTGCTGCAGTGGAAATGGACACACCAAATCCTACAATCCCACTTCCAGGTATGGCATACCAAAGCCATGAGAAACCATTCAGGGTGCAAAACACCCAATGAGCCAGGATTTGACCTGACATACTCATACACTGCTCCATTAAGAAAATATTCACTGCCACAGGGAGTCCTGCTAAGGAACCTGGCTGGAGTGAGAAACTCTGCTATTAAAATCTGCAAAAACAGCTAGGGAGTGTTACGTAGAACATATACTGGGTTTTGTGGTTGGGAGCAAGTGCATTGTGAGAGCATCAGAGATTTTTCCAATAAGGTTTCTGGAACTGTACCTTCTCTACTGATAAGCTGGATATGGACTGCTGTCAGGGCCCAGAAAAATTTTAAGAGAAGAGCAAAAAACGCTTAACATTGAGAGCTAGTGTCTCGGCCTCGTCCAAGCCTGCTACAAGCAGGACTTCCTTTTCCAGTCTAAGTTGCTCACACCTTTCCTTCCTCTCCCATAACAGGGCACTTCCATTGCCTTGATGGTTCCAGGCAAACTCATAGAACAGAAAATCCACAGAAAGGTTTGGGTTGGCAGGGACCTCAAAGCCCATCCAGTGCCACCCCTGCCATGGCAGGGACACCTCCCACTGTCTCAGGCTGCTCCAAGCCCCAATGTCCAGCCTGGGCTTGGGCACTGCCAGGGATCCAGGGGCAGCCACAGCTTCTCCGGGCACCCTGTGCCAGGGCCTCACCACCCTTGCAGGGAACAATTCCTGCCCAATATCCCATCCATCCTTGCCCTCTGGCACTGGGAAGCCATTCCCTGGGTCCTGTGCCTGCAGCCCTTGGCAAGAGTCTCTCTCCATGCTTCTTATCAGCCCCTTCAGATACTGGAAGGCCACAATTAGGTCACTCCAAAGCTTCTCTTCTCCAGGCAGAACAATTGTCCCAATGTTTCACTTTTTGCGGAAGCAGGATTCCACAGCATTTGTCCATTGCTGACCACAGAACTGAGAACAGTACCCACTCAAAACAGATCCTCTCCCCTGGGCGTTGCTCATTAGTCATTACACTCCATTTTGAAATGCAACAGCTTCAGTGAGAAAACACACAAGGTCATTTAAATAAGGTCTCAGTCATCCTAAAACACCATTTTACACTAATACATATTTTCAGTATCAGAATAAGAGAACTATGAAGCTTAGTGGAGAGGGGTGGTTCACCTGCAAGTGGACACCCACCCTCAGTAAATAAAATAAGTTTTCTTATTAAATTTTCACTAATGCCCACAATCCAAGTTGATGATTGCTAGAATTTTTTTTAAAAATCCAGTAACAATGTTACTGTTCCACTTGGGCTGTGATTCTGTTAAGGAATGTTCCGAGGCTGTCAGGGGATAACTGATTATCTCTGTTTGCCTTTCTTAGTCAGACAACAGAAGTTTCTGTACAGACACTGCCCACCTAAGTCATCCAGGATTTTCTGTTACAGCCAAGGGATGCTTCACTGCTCAGCCCATTACTCAAAGTCAGGGGGATAACAGGAATTCCAGGGATCCTACAGCAGCTGGAGAACAAGGCAGTGTGTGGGATTTATTACCACAATAGTGCAACATACATGAAGACTGCCTTTCTTAATTCCAAATCAGTTAACATAAGAGTTTCTGCCAGTCTTTTATCTCAAATAAATCAAAACATCTTCAGTAAGTTATAGCATAAATTCAGTAAATAATCAAGTTAAAGAACCAGCACTCACAAAAAAACCCCAAAAACTCAAACCAAACCAAACTAAACACACATAAGCTGATAGATGAGAAGAATCAGCAAGACCACACTGAGACAATTCTCATCACTGTGTCCTCTTGCCAGGAGCTCTCCCCAGCAGATGCTCCACTCATATTCTCTGTTCTGTCTCCAGATCACCATGGTCCTTTCATGTGAAAAACAGACTTTTCCAGAGATCCTGGTTGGTCTTTCTTTAAATCTCTGGGCACCCAGCCCAAAGGTGCCTGGGGGAAGAAACCTTCATCAAGAGCTCTCTCAGGGCATGCAGGTGGCAACTCTCTCTGGACAGGACTTCAGACAAAACCACAAGCTCTCTGTCCACTCTACGTGAGATTTTGTTTCACTTCTTCCCGCTTCTTTTGGGGTTTAGTAGAGTTTCTCTTTCTACTCTTGCTGTTTTCCACTCAAAAGTTTCCTGTGTTTGGGAAGAAAAACAGAAATTAAAAATACTGCAAATTGTCTCTTAAGCAAGCCGGTAATGAAATACACGGGGGAAAAAAAAAAAAGGAGAAAAAGAGAAAAAAGAAAAAAGGAAGTTAGAAACTATATTATTCTTCCCTAGGTTTTGCAAGTGAAATTCATTCTGAAGCAGCATTTTTTAGTGTGTCTCTGTGTGCTCTACTCTAAAATTGCTGAAGAGCTGTAAATCCTATACTTGGATGGGAAACTCATCTGCAAGAACAACAGATTAGAATGTGGTGGCACATCCTCATGGGCCCGAAGCTAAAAAAAGTGGCAGTATGAAAAAAGGGGAAGAAAATTGCCATCATTATATTCCTTGAGTGCATTATAAATGAATGTTTTTAAGATCAAGGAGAGCACTGCTTATCTCTGAGGGGGTACAACAGCATGAGAGAGATACCTGCAGCAGAAGAGACTCCTGAAATAAGCCTTTCCTCTAAAACAAAGGATTTTACCGCAATCAGCAATACCCTGAGAATTTTAACCTAATGTACCTAACACACATTTTCAAGGGCTACTTAAAATCAGAAAGTGGAAACAATGGAATTTTTCTGAATTAATTTTAATTCCAGTCTTTGATTATGTTTAAGAAATTAGCTGAGCAGCAAACAGTGATTTCAGCATATCTATAAACTATTGTTGAATGACATTATGAGCATAAGACTGCAGTTAAATAAGTACTGCACAAAACCATTAACTACCAAGATCATGCTACTCTTTTTTCTCTTTCTTTTTAGAAAACCACACTCAGGGTTTTTAGCACTGAACCACAGGGCTGTTAAGCTGTAATAAAATATCATATCAGGAAAAACTAGAATAAGTTGTAGTAATAAAACCTTGATTATAGGATGTACAAAGAGATAATATCTATCAGATAATTTCTTTCACCTAATTTGTGTAGGATTATTTGCTACATTTGTGCTTGCAAATGGAGAAGCAAAAATTATCTTTATTTTAATTAGGCTTCAGCAATTTTGGCTTTCTCAGGTTCCCCTTTTTTATGTAACCATGAAGACGTTTCCAGCCTTACATTTCAGTCATGAAAAAATCAGTGTGGAAAAGCACATAAGGAAAAGAGAGGAGATTATATAAAGAATTGTATGTAAGCGATTTGCAGTAAACACTTGCAAAGTTCATGAGTATTCCGTGGGCATTTGTGTGTTTCAGGAACACAGGAACTGCAGAAGCCAGAAGTGAAAGAGTTTTCTCCATTATTGCAGCAGTTGACTGGAGATTAGAGAAAAATAGACACCAATCTTTCATTGCACAGGCCAGAAGCAGAAACTTGCCATGTTCTGTCACTGCAGAAGGACTTAAATTGCCATCAGAGGAAAAGTGACAGATCCTGACCCTCTGCCACATCCTCCTTACAGCAACAGCTTGAGGTCAATCACAAGGCGTACGTCCTCTCACAATCTTACCATTACTTTAGATTTGAAATGCAAAATATTAAAAACAAAATATTTATTTTTAAGATTGGCACTGTTGTTTGCAGTGACTCGTGCTTTTGATGTCACATTATTGTGCAAACAACCAAAACAATTTCCTCACAGACCTTTTCTCACACATTTTATTACAGGCTGGAATTAAAACTATAAATGCTATATTGACCTTGATCAACATTTCTTTATAAATAAACTCTGCAAAACTCCTTATCTTCACCTGCTTTTTTTGAGTGAAGGGAAGAATGAGAGGGAATAGAAAAATTTTCAAATATTAGGCTCTAATCATGTTACTGACTAAAAACAGCGTAAGAACATAAGCCTAATTTTTTCAGGAAACTGCCTTTTGTAAACTAAAAACCAACCAACATTTTTATTTGCACAGTTTTCAGCAAAAAATATAATACTTCAATGCTGTGGTGCATTCTGGGGGGGCACCAAGCATCCGTCTGTGGTTTCAGGGGCTGCCCGGCTGCTCCAAGGCACGGGAGGGCTGGCAAAGTTCCTGTAGGGGTTCACTCAACCCACCAATGGTACAGGAGTGCCGAAGAAGGAGAGACAAGGTGGAGGGGCGTTCCCAGATGGTTTATTTGGCACTGGATTGTGCCGGGGAAGCACTGACACAGGGTGTTACAGTCACATAAAAACCAACACGAGGGGGTGGGGGGAGGGTACAACATCCAATAGGGGAGGGGTGCTAGGTTTGAATTTGGCGGGCTTTCTGGCGGGATTACACAATACAGAGCCCTCCATGGGGTGGAGAACCGATACCGAGGGCAGGGGGATAGGGGACATAGCAGAGCCTGGCCATGAGACAGACCAAAACTGGCCAGGGCACACTGCAACACTTCAATTTTTTAAAATGTGTGGGAAAAGAATACCTCAGGTCTCCTTTTCTGAACATTAATCCATAACATTTTCAGGCTTGAGTAATATACATAGGCCAATAATAAATATTTCTGTAGTCATTGCCTGGTTCCTTACTTGGCTTTTGGTTAATACTAATTCCACTAAAATATAGTTTAGATGAATACCAACTGTTAAATGAGTATTATTCTTCAGTTGGAAACCAAAGATGAAGATTGATTAACAAATGCTGCTAATTACCAGCTTACAAAGATAAAGACACCACTTTCAGAAACCTTGCAAAAAGTTTCTGATGTACCAACAGCTCACTTTCCTTTGAAGTACAGTAATTATATAACTAGATCCTCTATGTAAGTGTAGTTATTTTTTAGTAGTCATTTAATACTACTAACAGAAATTTTTCAGTTAGCAGAGAATGTATTTCTTGTTCTTCATCATGGTGACTAATTAAAAGTTTCAAATATGGTTTAAGATCATCCATATTGGTAACCTTCTTTGAACTTAATTTGTTTTCTCTTGCTTTACCCAAGACTTTTTCCATTTCCTTGTCTAGATTTTCCCAAGACTTGTAGGAACTTCTGTCGTAGAGGACAGCAGAAATTATATTTCTGTTCACATCATCTTACAGTCTTTGAATAAATGTGGGATTCCGGGATCCTCCAGCAGTGAAGAAAAAACAAAATTATTTACCTGCAGTTATGAAAATTTGGGGGACATGGAAAAGATGAGCAAGAGAAATCCCACTTCTCCAGTTAAGGCAATATGGACATGTCCTGCTCATGGATTTTTTGGAAAAGCTTCAGGAAAGAGCTGAACTTCTCAAATAGCATGGAACAATTACAAGCTCATGCCTCAAGCCTCTGTTCACACACCTATCCAAATAATTGTAAAGAACTACAAGCTGACAAGAATACTTATGAACTCAGTCCATTAATGGGATCTAAGCAATTTAATTACTTGAAAATTTATGCTGTTAAATAGAGCCATTAATAAACCTAAGAAAATAAGCTTTGAGGGACTTTGGCAGGTCTTTGGCTTTTTTTTTTAACTTACAAGCATTGTAAAGGTTTCGGTGTTAATCTATAGTTGTATTTGTTGGACTTGCACTGTTGCTCACACTGTTTTTTGAAAGAAACTAGAGGGAGATCAAGTTTGCATGACATCTCTGGTGTCTCAAAATTCCTAAGTGAACACAAACAAAATGAGATATAAAATATATTATTTTTTAAAAGATCAGAGTAAAGCTGAGAAATTTATATTGTAATGTATAATAGTATATTTTCCTGCCTGGAATGATTTACTGAGCAAATCATGGTTGGGATGATGCGCCAGTGACCCTTCCCAGCACAGTCATTCTTTTTCTCCACAGGAGCTTAAGCCAGGATACATTGTTGGGCCCATTTTCTTACACAACTCTGTCTCAAAAAGACAGGAACCTTTGCAGATCCCTCTGACAAAAGTGGTGCTTGGAGCAATACTATAGATGTACCCAGTAAAAAAATTCCTAGATGGTGGTAGTTAAATTACACTTGATAATCACAAGATAAATCTTCAGTCCTACATGTGAAATGTAGTCTATTAAATGGTGATATTCTATACCATAAAATATGATATACTTGCATGACTTTCAGGATGGGATTAGTGACATTTTGTGTATAATTTGCATATGCAAATTGCAAATTTCTATGCCAGCTGTAAAGTTTAATTTTTTTGCCTATAAAACATGCAATAACACTTTGCTATATGGTTTTATGGATAGGTGTGGTATTAACAGAAAAATGTCTTTATTACAGCCAGAAGTTAGAAACTCTTACCTGATATAAGACAGCACTGCTCAGTGCAGTCCCATTAACTACCACCATCAGCAGGAACTTCATACCCAGAACATAGTTCATTTCATCTGCCAGTTCCTGCTGATTTTTAGTGGCAGCAATTCTGTTAAGTTACCACTATCAAGCAAGATTCCAATGAAATGATAAGTCACATTATCACATGATAAATAATCCTAGAGGAAGACAGGGGCTGGGAACAGTTGGGTCTCCAATGCATCACAGGCCAGGAGTAGTTCCCATAAATAATGCTTCCCAAATAGAGACTCAGCAAATAACATTTTAAGGAAGGGATTTTAATTGAACTGGATGACAACTACTTTAGCTGGCTGGTTTGATGGTATCTGAAGGAAAAACATCACACAGATCTGGCAAAAGTGCTCAGCTGGGTTTTTTGCGGAGATTATCTCTGACAAGGTTTGATCCACCTCTAGTTTTGATGCAGCAGCCACATACACTGATGCTGACAGCTTGTCACATTTACAGCATAGGTTTGTTGTAGAAAACCTGTGCTCCTCAGCGGGAGCACACTGCTCTGAGAAACACCTGCTGTTTGTGTGTTTATCCCTATCAGTACTCTAACTGAAAATTAGGAAGACAAAGGTCTGTATCTTTAACAGGAATGTACAGATTTTGTCTGAAACTAAAACCAAAAAGAAATTTCTAGAGTGGCAGCAAGTAGGGCTAGTTCTAGACAAGAGTCACACAGTTTTAGCACCACCTCTTGACAGAAGATTGTACAATGCAATTATGTAGTAAGCATATATTAATTATGTAATAAATAGCAAATAACCCATCACAGTAGCCATAGCAGTAGTTATAGGAACAGTGATTACAAGAATACAAGCAAGACTAAGATTAACCAAGTAATAGCAATTAAAACATGAATAGTAAATGCAGTAATTACACAGTAAAACATGTAGTTTGAAGGCAAGGGTCAAGATTCAACAAACTCCATATGAGCTGTGTCCCATACACGGCTGAAGCCCAGATGGTTCTATTGAAATTTCAGACAGATAAAACTATTTATCCATGAAGAGTGTCACTTCAAGATCTTCATAAATTGTACTTTCTTCAGCATTTAGTCCCAAGAATGAGTAGTAAATACTAGTGACATATAGATTGTGCTTATGGTAACCGGGGTATGCTTAGGGTGTGGGTATTTTTATAGTTTAAAGCAAAATTCATTATTATGCAACTTCCAGTCTTACTCTTTGTGTGTATCACATAAAAATATGCAGATGTATCTAAATAAAATGTGTTGTAAGCATTTTTAGTACAGAGGGAACCAATTTGGTCTGAGACAATAGTTCAGTTTAAGAAAAGATAAACAGGGAAGCAATTGATGTGTGTCCTCTGAAACAAACATTCTCAGTTTTCTTATCTTTAAATAAAGCTTGAGCCCAGCCTCTCAGCAGTTTCCCATCTGTGCAAAATGATGGGAGCTATTATTTCCTCATGAGAACTTTCTGAGAGGATTACTCATTTGTTTATAAACCATCGTGATGCCGAGTAATGACGCTCAGGAAGGAATCACAGGAAATCATCTTAATGCCCTGTGCATAATGCTTTTTAAAAATTCTGTTCATAAAGTCAATCTGCTCTGTCATTTGCTGTAGTTTCCAGAACAATTTAGAGAACACGGGGTCTTTTACTGCTGTTCCTGATACTGAGAGTAAAACCATTGGCACAGCTTTTCCAAGGAACATTTGAGATATTCCTTATCTCTCAAAATGATCAAGTGGAAAATCAACAGGCAGATGGTAGAAGATAGGAATATTTAAATGACAGCAGAAACTCAGCCTATATAGTTGCATGCCATTAAATTATTCAATGTTTTGTATCTAGGCACAATAAAGCAGTAGTTAATTATGGCAGAGCCATAAGAGGTTTTGTACCATAGGCCTAAGACTAAAATTCCACTTGTGACATTTCAGGTGCCAATAAGCACATTGGTACAGGAACAGCAAACAATGGGGCAACCATAAACAAACACATAAAACTAACTATAAACTACCACTAAAAAAAACAAAAACCACCAAAAATCCAAGATGTTCTCTAAACTAGTTTTACAAATAACAATGATAATGCAAATGTAACTGTGAAACAGCATAATGATCCTACAGCAGCAACCCAGACTCCTCGAAATTACAATCAGAGATGCTGGGATGAAAGTTGCAAGATGCCTGCTGGTTACTTGCTAATCAGAGCACCATCAATCAAAAGCACACTGCCTTAAGATCTTTCGCTTTTTGAGAGAGTAAATGAACACACACGCAAAGGATTCACTCTCAAGGGAACTAGGACATGTTTCTGCTACAAAATTTTAATTGGGTAGTGAAAACTCTGTTTATTCAGTCAGTTTTGCTGGGTTTTTTTCCTCCAGTTTGCACACTAGCTGGGGTCACTTTGTTGTTGTTTTCTGCACCTCTTGTCTGAGGTTCTCCTACCTCTCTTTTACCCTTCTCACCACATATGAATTACTTGAGCGTATGGATTCCAATACTAGAAAAGGAAGGGGCAGGAGGTCCTCATTCACATTTCCTCTCCTCTGTTCAAAGAAAACCTTGAGATTGAGAAAATCAGTATTCTGTGCAAACCCATAACTAGTAGGAATTTGACTTATTCACAGTGAATTTAACACAAGTGTCATCACATTATTTCAAAATGATATGACATTATTTCAAAGCGTAGTGATTGACAGAGCCTGGTGGCAAAGAAAACAGGTACAAGCTGCAAGGTTCAAAATCACAATTAGACGAAAGGAGAAACTTCCTGACTCTGAGGGTGGTTAAATATTGCAGCAGTTTTCCAGAGAGGCTGTGAAACAGTCATCCTTGAAAATACTCAAATCTCACCTGGGTGAGGCCCAAAGCATCTTGATAAATGTTAGCCCTGCTCTGCTAACAGGGATGAGATGAGTTTAGGGATCACAGGGTCCCTCCAAACACATAAACTTTTTTTTATGCCCGGTGGAATCAGTAATATGTTAGACAAATTGCTTCAGTGAACCACAAACCACTAAGAAGCAACTTTTTAATTTTTTTTTTTTTTTTCAGAAAGTTTTCTTCAGGTGTCCACACTGCAAGCACAGACATACATATGAGGTGCATGAATACTTTTGCTCCTTTTCAGCAGAATTTTGCACTGCTGAACAGAAAGCCTAGACCAGCTGTGAGGAAGAAAAAATGACATTTAATCAGACAGAAAAATTGACATTTATTTGTCAAAAAATTTCATTTGTCATTTTGAGGTTATGATTAAGAGTTGTGGAATTTGGTGTTCATTTGGTTACACCCTTCTAGATTTTTATTTTTATTTTAACAAAAAATCTTCTTTCTCTTTACTTTCTAATGTCCTTGTAAACTGCATGTTTGTCATAGTTTCCATTCATTTCTAGAAAACAGTTATTTATAGTGTTACTTCTACTACAGACATGGCACTACAAAACTTTTTCAGTTTAGGTGGATGATGAACACAAGTATATTGTTCTTATTTTATGAAAAGAGTGACTGAGGCTTTAAGGGCTCATGATGTTGTTTTAGTAATTCATTGCTACTTTTTTTGCTATCAAAATATATAGCACCTTTACCATTTTCTTTACAAAGCACTTAGTCCAGTGGAAAGCAATCTTCCTTTGTGGAAATAGCTGGTTTCAATTATCTGATTATTTTGAGTGTAAATCTGAAATTAAAAATAGGTCTCCATATTGCAAACAAAGTACTGGGGGATGTAAAAACAGAGAAATGTTATGAGTCACATAGAGAATGTTGTTTAAAAGACAACCAGCCCAATTTCTAATTTTAGAAGTATTTTTTTTTTTAATTTTGACTACCATATCTACCAGTAATAAATTATACATTTTCCTGGATTAACTGCTGTGTACATCCATTTCTGTTTTCCTGCAGAGCAAAGAAACACAAAAATTCACAGCAAACAAGAATAAGAAGAGGGAAGATGATTTATTGGCTTCAATAGTAATCCTGAGGCTGTTTACACCTGTGGCACATTATTTCAATTTATTAAAAGTTCCTCGTAAGGTCTTTCAACTCACTGTTCTAGAGGGTGCTAGAAAGATGAAAGACCACCATGCACCAATTATGGTGTACCAGTACTATGGAGAAGTCTCAGGAAAGTTAAAAAAATCCTCCTGCACCTATTTATTTACAACATTTCAATAGGACTAGATAAAACAGTTTGACTCTCTTTACTGACAGTTCACTCCTTTTTATTTCTCTACTACTCTGCAGTTTTAACATAAAGATGAAAATTTATGTATTCAACCATTATATTAGTCGATTTTAAATATAATTAAAATATATCTATTCAATGGGTTTAAATGCCTACATAAGCATAAAATACTAATATATAAGATGAAGAAATTTGTAGCATACCTATGTATGTGTGTCTGTATATATCAAAATATTATTCCTTTTAGGGCCCTTATCATGTATAATATTTCAGTTAGAATCTTCACACCTAGGATTTTTCATTTTTTTTGCATATTCTTTTGACCTCTCCTGCTCATACCTCTCCTGGTAACCAGGCTATTTGCAAAGCACAAGTAGCAGGAGCTCTCTCACAGACGTCACCAGTGCATCAGAGAGAATATCAGGTATTTCTTGATGTGCAGCAAGACATCATTTGACATTGCTAAAGGCACCCAGCAGTGCAAGACATTTTTATTACTTGGCATGGCACGACACCATTTAAAGAAATGTATGTACAAGGGCAAATGGAACTGCTTTTGGATTGCACCCAGTACCAGGGAACCACAGAAACAAAATCTGGGGGAAAAAAGTCCAATTATAAAATAGATTTGACAGAAGAAAAAAAGCCTAGTCAGAAATTCTAGCTTTAGTTATCCCACTATATTCACCAGATCTGAGGATCTGAGTGGTTTTTGCAAGAGATCAGTGACTGTGGTACTTCATCAGCTAGATGGTCTGTTTTAGCTGTTCAAAATCCAAGTACAATCACAGTTAAATGGGAGGATCATGCATCTACACAATGTGACCTAGGGAAACAGCTGAAAGGCAAACAGTTTTGCCAGAAATATTATTGAGATAAAATAAGCAAAACCATTTACCTTTAGATCTAATTTTGTGAGTTCTGTCTGCACAAAAAGGTCTTTATTTATTCTGTTACCTGTCTTTTTTGGGTTTGTTGCGGTTTAGGGTTTTTTTGTAAATCCACTGTGCTAATTACAGAAAACTCTGGTATTATTATATATTTATAATCCCCTGGTTAACACCTGCTAATCTCTCCCTTTCCCTAGATAACAACCTCGCTGCTCTGCAGACTTTATTCTTTTAATCACTTCCCACACAATAACACTGCAGTACATGACTAAATACAGCCTTTGAGAAATACCTGGATGCAAATATTCCTCACTCATACCTCGTCTCTCTCACACATTACACTCCCTTTGAGCATACAGGACACTCCTGGGCTGGAGTGTCCTGTATGCTCAAAACAGAGAGGAACTTCCGTGCCACTTCCTCTCTGTTTTGAGCATACAGGACACTCCAGCCCAGTGGGAGGTTCACTGCTGTTGAAATATTCTTCAACTTTTAACAATTGTCAAAGAAACAAGCAAATTATTTCCAGAATTTCCATGTATTGCAATCTCTGTGATCAGTCCTGTCTCATTTACATCTTTTCTGTGATTTGCTTGACTTGATCACAAGTCAGCTTTATGAACCTGCAAAATTTTTTGCAGTGTTCTGATTTTTAAATTTTTCCTTACTGTTGCTGTAGTTAATGGCTGTTCTTTCTTCCACTGTCTTCTCAACACATTCCATGATCGATTTGCACTTTAATTTTGCCAATTTTAGTGCCGTAGGCATGATATATCCAAGGAAAAAAAAGTAGTGAAAGAGGTAAGTTATAGAACTACACCTCCTTTAAAAATATTGCTTGACCTTGAATACAAAAAAAAACGAAGAAAGTCTTCTTTAATTTTTGTGTTCCCAGGGGAAAAAAAAGGCCTTGAGGAAAGCAGCCTTTTACCACCAGAGAAATCATTTTGCACACAACAATACCCTCGGCTGATTTTAATCGGGATTTCTCTGTGGCCTTCACAAGGAAATTGCTCTCCTCCAACGAGCTAATGACTTCCTTATTTCAGCTGATAATGGATTTTCCTTCCTCGACCCTGGGGACATCCCCAGCCTTGTGGACCTCTCTGTCTCCCACATCTGGGATCACCACTTTTTGTTTGTGGGATTTTTGTCACAACACAGTTCCAGTAACCTCATTTCATCACTCTGGTGTCACCTGCTCCCTATCAGCATCCCTGCTACTTTACAAACAACTTTTATGTTACTTATCACTTTCTATCACTTTTGTTTAAATCACTTATTAATTTTATTATACTTACTACTGGGTATTCACATAATGTGAGCTTTACTACCGTGTTTTCTTACACATATCTTTACATATTGCAAGTAAATAAAAATGGTAGCATGCCACATACATTTACTGTGTAATAAATAAAGGGGGATCACTTGCACTAAATAGTGTGGTTTGTGTTATGTTTTGAGTTTGTTTGGGTTTTGTTTTATTTTCTTTTCAGAAAAATCTAAGCATCACTACAAGTCATTCACTCTCTAAGCATGTCATGTTAAAATCACAAGCTTGAACCTCTGTTTAGACAGTGAAGCGGAAGGGACTAAATCTCAGTACTGAAATCCTAGAATTAATAATAAAAAAACCCCCAAACTACAACCAGCTCTTGAATATATTTTGTCTTTCAATAGTACTGTGAATCAAAAGCACTTAGACTTCAGTTTAACTTTGGGCAAGTTTTAAAGCTCCCAAGCATTTAACAAGCAAGGATAATGACATAATAATGAGTATAAGGAAGATAATTCTGGATACCATAAGAATGTGAGCAGAAGACTCACAATGGTAGGTCAGAGGGACTGGGAGGAGTTTTAGTGGATGAATTACAAGAAGCAGAGGAGTGTGGCTGTGGGTGTCAGCCCTAGGAGGGAGGCAGGTGATGGCTGCAGCTCTGCAGGACGGGTAGGTGCACAAATACTCATCTCTCTCCTTTCCTGAGTGCCTATGGCAATTCTATTATCAAAACCTTGTAACTACTCCCTGTCTGACCAATTTCCTGCATTAATGAAACCCTGCCTGATTAACAATTAGATGCCTGCTTTGGACACCAGTCCACAGCACTTGGAGAAAAGCTCTGCTCACTAAAGTAAAAGAGGAACAGGCTGGAGAAACCTGAATGAACAATTTTGGGGGATTATTTGATTGGGTGACAGCCCTGTATTCGAGTGGATGACAACAGCCTGCTCTGGAGGGGTAGGTACCTGATACCAGTGTAGGAATTTGCTACGCCAAATGGATGTGGGCACCTGAACAAAAATCAGAATTGAGCATCCCCAGAGACAGAAAGGCTTTGCCTCTGCTCGTGTGCCTCACATCACAAAACATCCACAAACAGGTGCAAGCTGCTCAGCTTGTTATTATTTCAGTTTTTCTTTAGTTAGCAAAAATTACCAAAAGTGTCTCTATTGAAAATTCATAATTTGCTTATTTTCTTTGTTATGGTAATGGGTTATACTAATTATTTTCTGAATAAAGATTTAAGATCGTGCCAGAATAAAAGAAAAAGCAAACAATAAATACTATGATCTCATATGCAATTTAAGCAGAATTGCCCATATTAACTTGTCAAGAAAATAAAGTAGAACATGTGGCTGGCCTGCCCACAAGTTTCAATGTGTTTTTGGTTTCGTTGTGATTCAATAGTAACTCTTTTTTGAGACTTGGTTATTTCAATAAAAAAGTTTTTTGCAAAATACTGCAAACTGCTAACTTGAAATTTGTCTTATCAACAGTTTGAATGTTTGTAATTTTAAAGAAATCATTTTGTGAACATTTGTGCCTAGTAAAAGATAATATTTTGCATATTTATGGGAAATTATGTCTAAATATGGCTGATGTGTAATTAAAAATAAACTGGATTTAATTTTCAAGAAATAATATTATAATATTTGGAAATTTCATTTTATTTGTGAACCTAGGAGTAGTTAATTTACTCTGCATGTAAGGGGAGTGGGATGGGGTGGGGTGGGTGCGTTTGCACATCTTTAGAGAAATCAGAAATCACCACAGCAAGGTATTGTAACACCAAATACTGTGAACTAGATCAGTGAAAGCAACAGGTAAATGCTTTTCTGAGAAACCAGATCCAATGGAAGCAGGGAGTGCTGTTTTTAACACTTAAAAGTCAAAAATAATAATATATGGACAAACCAAATCCATTTACTTCAACCTACAGACATTCTATGAATCATAATGTAGGATTTACTTATAATAGTCATAAGTTATTTGTGAATTTCTGGTTATCAGAACACTCTGATTCCTAGGAACTCAATTAGAACTTTACTATACTTTGAAAATTAAGAATTTCCTTGACTCTGGTATTAATTCCAAGGGCATAGGGTAAACAAATAACCATTTCAAAGGTAGACAGGATACAGTCAAAATGGTTTGTGTCATTTGGTTGTTTTGCTATGCCATGAAGAGTGAAAAATTTAAGATATGCCTTTTCCTCCTCACGTATAAATCATTTAAGTAATCATAAACCAACATAATTTGACGTCATATTCAGAAAAAAAAAATGTACAGATAAACACATGCTATGAAATGCTTATATTTCAATTTATTTTTATGGTCAGTGCCTGGAGTTTTTTCAAGGCTGGGTGAGACAAATCCAGCTGATCTGATGAGGTGCTGGCAGTGGTCCCACCCGAGTGACAATCTTCTCTTGTGACTACTGAACTCAGCGAGGCAAATCAGTCTGAATGTGGATTGTTAAGCTGAATCAGGGACTTTAAGTTCTTCTTTTTACAGATAATGAACTTGAGTAATATAAATCCCTACATCTTACTTATCTGTTTGAAATGAAAGAGGCTGTCATGCAGCAAGGTCTATTCAAATCCATCTCACCAAGCATTAAACTATATTACTAAATAAAATTGGAACCTGTAAAGTAGTCACTGTACAGCCAGGATATTGTACTAAAATCAGACTTTTGTGTGATATAATGCCTTTATGCCCATAGCTGCACATGTAGATGAAAAACATTATCGGGGCAACTAGAATGGTACCTCATATATTAACCACTTCTAACATTCTTTATAGATGCTTTGATGGTCATTATGTGGAACAGGTGTCTGAAGAAAGCCTTATGTGTGTTAAACTTATCATCCATTTTCAGTTCAACTCCCATAGTACCAGTATAATATATATATTTGTACCGAGTCACTTTTTTCCCAGAGTTCAGAAGGAAAGTTTCCTACACTCTCCTGTAGCTTTAAAGCCCCACAAAAATGGAGATTTGAAGAATGGTTGGTACCAAAAAGAACTTTTTTGCATAAAGTCCTACTGTGCCTTTTTATTCAGCATTCATATAAATGCGCCAAAGTTTAGAGGGAGGATATTTTTTAACTGGAATCTCTTTGAAAATGATCAAAACTTCAATTACAAGAAATAAGGCACATACTCAGTCTAAGAGAGACTGGATCAGCAGGTAGAGATTACTTGGACACTCTTTTGCAAATTCTTTAACATTCCCTTCTGCTCACATAGCTATGACCAGAAGAGAATGCCACGTGTAATTAAAGAGAACAGAAAGAAATTAAATAGTTTTACCTATAATTAAAAATACCATCATCACCAAAATTACAGAGAAGAGACATTCACATGAAATGATACAAGGCTCGAATGCTTCTCTCAAAAAGTTTCTGCATTTCTTTATCTAATTAGAGTGTCACACTGCAAAAATCAATGCTTCTGTAATGCTTTACCTGCTGCAGTCGTGACTTTAAAAGGATATTTATTGCATAGGCAGCTGCTGCTGATGACTACCATTACTTCCCCATTCCATAGTTCAATTGCATGCTCTCATAAAGCACTGTGACACAAGTCTCGAGCAGCCCTGTAATTTCCCCAAAATGACTGGGAATTTTGGGCAGGGCTGTTTAGAGTGAATTGGTGTCATTCACACAAATATACTCATATTATTGATACTGTCTTTGCTCTCTTCTGGGATGTATTAGTTCCAGTCACTTGTTTCTGCCAACTACAGTCCCTCACAACTTCCTTTAAAGTGGAGGGATGGATTTAACGTTACATGGATAGGAAAGGGGTTGGATGGTCACATGTAGAGAGTAGGGGTCAAGAGGTCAGAGTCCAGATGGACATCAGTGACCAGTGGTGTCCCTCAGGGGTTTGGACTGAGGCCAATGTGATTTAATGTGTGCATCAATGACACAGATGGGGGCATCAAGACACTCTCAGCAGTTTGCAGGTGACTCCAGGCTGAGGGTGCAGTGACACCCCTGAAGGACAGGATGGCATCCACGGGGACCTGGACATCCCCAGAAGTGCCCACGGGGATCTCAAGAGGTTTGACCAGGCCAGGAGGTGGTGCTGCCCCTGCATCAGGGAAGCCTTGGGCTGGATCCAGGCTGGGGAAGAGCAGCTGGAGCAGCCCTGGGAGCAGCCACGGGGGTGCTGTGGGGGAGAGCTGGGACCCCAAACCCCTGTGCTGGGACCCCAAACCCCTGTGCTGGGCTGAGCCCCAGGGTGGGCAGCAGGGGAGGGAGGAGGGGAGGGGGATTCTGCCCCTCAGGTGAGACCCCACCGGCAGAGCTGCCCCAGCCCTGGCCCAGCACAGGAAGGAGCTGGAGCTGCTGGAGCCAGGCCAGGGGAGGCCCCAGGATGGGCAGAGGGATGGAGCAGCTCTGCTGGGAGGAAAGGCTGGGAGAGCTGGGGGTGTTCAGCTGGAGAGAAGCTCTGGGGTGAGCTCACTGTGGCCTTGCAGGGCCTGAAGGAGCTGCAGGAAAGATGGAGAGAGACTCTTGCCAAGGGCTGCAGGGACAGGACCCAGGGAATGGCTTCCCAGTGCCAGAGGGCAGGGATGGATGGGATATTGGGCAGGAACTGTTTCCTGGGAGGGTGGGCAGGCCCTGGCACAGGGTGCCCAGAGAAGCTGTGGCTGCCCCTGGATCCCTGGCAGTGCCCAGGGCCAGGCTGGACATTGGGGCTTGGAGCAGCCTGGGACAGTGGGAGGTGTCCCTGCCATGGCAGGGGGTGGAATGGGATGATCTTGAATATCCCTTCCTACTCAAATTAATCTGTAATTCTGTGGTTCCACTCTAACTGCTGCTAACAATGGCTCTGATCCTTTAATGCTTGACACACCATGATAAGGCCTCAAAGCAAGTGTATCACCAATATTATCCCTCTAACTTCCAGAAGTTCTTTGTAGGAGAGGTGCAGATATCTGTCTTTAAAAAGTAACCACAAATAGATATCTTAAAATCAGATAAAATGGCTCTGACAATGTAAAACATTATTAGAGAGATGACTTTCCCTGTATTTTCAAGCTGATAAATCCCCATGTCAAAAGTAGGAGACATGATAGGTATGTTAGACACAAACAATGAGAAAGGCCTTAGAATTCTCATTAATTAATATGCACATATTCTCTGCAATTTCTGTAAATGATGAGCAGGAATGTAGATCCACTGCAACACACTGTAAAAAATAATAAATAACCTGCTGCCACCTGCTGCTCGTGAGTCTGAGTTGTTGTGGGGTCACTTGGGTTTGATTTACCTTTGTTTCGTATCTGGAGGAAACAACAGACTCCTGTTGCAAACATGTTTCCACAGCATCTAAAAAAACTCTATGTGAAACTGCTCAGCACCAGAATTTTTAAAAATTTACTTATCAAAAATTAATTTGTTATTAAAAATTAATGTTATTAATTTATTAATGATTTATTATTTAAAAATTTTAGAAAGTTGTTTTTCCCGCAGAATATCAACCTTTCTCTAAAAAAATTATGCTTGCACACCAAATGCTGTTCTCGTTTCCAAGTTTTTGAAAAACATGTGCTAATCTTTGATAGTCATTTATTTATAAGACTCAAATGCTGGAGTAGCTCTGTGGAAAAGGGACTATTTGTATTGAGAATTTTGTCATCTTTTTTTTGTGCTTTGAAAATCACTTGATTTGATCTTTTTTATCTCCATAACAAATTTTTTTTAGCTTAATTCATTTTTTTCCTTAGAAATATATATCTGGATTATTTGAGGGGAGTATTCAATGCATTGTCTATTCATTTACATGAATAAATGGAGCAATATGATCAAAAAATGTCCTTGGAAAAATGAAATTATCAATTATGTTGTAATTATGGTATAATTAATTCTGTTTATCTTTTTTAAAAAACCAACAGTAAAACTCTATGCTCTGCATGGTTCCTATCTGCTACATTTTTAATTAGGGAATTCTTACATAGGAGCACAGATAACTCTATTATTAAACCTTTTTTTTTCTTTTTTTGCCAGCTAATCTTATTAATTATATTCTTGAGCATAGTCCATAAGAGTGATGGAGGAAGCATTATGATTTTCTTCAGTGAGTGGATTCTGAACTGCTTTCTGATCACGGCCCTTGACAGCCTCGTGCAGCCACACTTTATCCTCATGTTCTCCTCCACGCTGTTAATTAACACAGTGTCACCTTTCTGAAGAGCTGTTATTAAATGCAGGCTGCCTTTTGCTCTGAGATGATGTCAGCAAAGCAATTGTTCACATTTCTAAGGCTATTATTTGCGCTAGCACAAAATAACTGCACAAGCCATTGTATTATATAGGGAAAAAAATAAAATAAACTAATAGAATAGTCTAGAATAACCCTACATGGTTTGGTTGTGTATTTTAAATGGATTTTTGAAAGTGTTCAGTGTTGAGGAAGCCCTGCTGCCGTTGGCCTCAATACCTTAATTAGAATGACAAAAACACTAGGTCAACACCACATGGGGGTTTTTTATAATCCATTAAGAGGTTCTCTTTCTGACAGTGTGTGAAAATATTGCCCCTAAAAAAATATAGGAAGTCTACTCTGGAAAAAAGGGACGTTTGCATTTGTGCTGGCCTAGTTTTCAACAGATGTGACTGCTGCCTGATAATAAAAGTCAAAGCTGATGGAAAGGATCTTTTTTGAAAAAAGATATCTTGACATTATCAACACCAGAAATATTTTTATAGAAGATGGTTACCTAAATCCTTTGGACCATCTGGGGGAAAAAAATAAGGCTTTGATATCCTGAGTAGGAGATATTCATATTTTAAAATGGAATATCTAATTATGATGAAGGAATTAGTGATAAAGTACATAATTTTAGGACTAATATTTTGATTAAAAAACAGAAAGTGATAGGCTAATAGTCTTGTTGTACCTCCTTGTACCCAATACTTCTCAAAGAATTCCCAGAATTAAGGGATTTTATGTATAACATGCCTTCATATTTTATGTATAATATTGTCTACACATCTACTCAGTATTCAGAGACTCTCCTAAAAAGGAATCAGAAAATAACAGATTAAAAAAAGGACATTTTTTTCTGAATCAACATCAAATACTTCTAAGCCTATTGCTGTCCAATGACAGCAGAGTATGAATGGGATAATTTTGGATAAGTATTTTGTGTATAGTCCTCAATACTTCTTGAACCTCCTTCTCCTACTCCAAAGCCTGCAATTACTGTGCCATTTGGAAACCAGGGGAAAAAAATCTAAATTACATAGCTTTGTAAATGTTTATTATTTATGGTCCATGGTTAAATGTTAATAGAGTTCTTATCTGAAACATGAAAAATTGGCTCTTCAAGAGGTGCATCTCAACCCAACCTATCCTCACATGCAAAATCAGCAATGAGTGGCACATGTTCTTCAGCCTTTGTAGTGGTGCGTGTTAAGGACACAAAAAAGTTCCCAAAAGACAAAGCTAAGCACATATTTATCTTCAGAATTTATATTTGATTATATGCAGCTGCAACTCTTTCTAATATCTCTGGTAAACAATAATGGGTTGAAAAAAATATCCCATAATACTGAGTTGATGAATTTTCCTCTCATTTTACCAAAAGACATAGCAGTCACTTCATAATAACAAACAGGTATCTTTTATTTCAGAACTCCATAAGAGTTACATTTTTGGAGGAAGAATTAAAGTGAGCAAAGTCTATCAAAAATAACCAAGAGGGCTACTAAAATTTTATTGGAAGAAAGAATAAATAATATAGATTTTTAAATCTACCTCAGGTATTTGGAAATTCCTGGGTGCTGGCATTTCATGTCCTTCATCAACTAAATCTCTCAGACAAGTGCAAGGAAAATTTTTAATTTCTACAAATATCAGAAGGTAGATTCTGTGAGATTATGAAGTCTGCAGTCCGGGGAAAACATTAGGTCTGGATCACTTTTTTACAATTTGCATTTTAACAACGTTATCCTGAATTCCTGTTGTGAAAAAAGAAAAGGAAAAGAAAAGAAAAGAAAAGAAAAGAAAAGAAAAGAAAAGAAAAGAAAAGAAAAGAAAAGAAAAGAAAAGAAAAGAAAAGAAAAGAAAAGAAAAGAAAAGAAAAGAAAAGAAAAGAAAAGAAAAGAAAAGAAAAGAAAAGAAAAGAAAAGAAAAGAAAAGAAAAGAAAAGAAAAGAAAAGAAAAGAAAAGAAAAGAAAAGAAAAGAAAAGAAAAGAAAAGAAAAGAAAAGAAAAGAAAAGAAAAGAAAAAAGAAAAGACCCAGAGAAGCTCCTTAAATAAAACAAGTGAAACAGTTCTGGAAAGCACTTCAACTGGAAAGAAATTTTATGAACACTTATACCCACTCAGGGAGAATTTAATCACATGTTTAAGTACCTATGATCCTAAGATACCATTTTTCTGGTAAAGTATATGGATAGAAAATTATTATCTAAATCAATATCCAGGAACCTTAGAAACTCTCACTAAGGAAAGATTTGCAAATAAACAAAGCTTCTCAGAAGTTTTCCTTACCCTTTTTTTCTCCCCCTGAACAATGATGGCTACAATATAAATGAAGGCTGGGGAAAAAAAAAAAAAAAGGAAATTGAAAGCAATTAAGTATTTTGTTTGATTTTGTATTACCATTTTGTTTAATTCCAAGGTTGAGATTCTAAATTCCTTATGCTTGGCACTGTATTTCTGTTCATTTTGTCAATTTTTTGAAAGGCAGTTGAAGTCTGTGGGAAACGCATCACATAGGAAGTACTCAGTGCTTTTGAAAACAAATTGCCAACAGAATGAAACCTATCAAAGAAAAGCAATTTATTGGGAGTCTAACAACAAGAATAAACTTGAAGCCAAAAATAATAGAGGAATAGAAAGGTTTGTTCATCTTCTACCTGTGAATAATTTGTATTTGATTGAAACAAAAAAACAAAAAAACAAACAAACAAACAAACAAACCCTTGAACACTGGCCTTGGTTGGAGGTTTAAGGAAAAGATCACACTGAAGGGAATGAAAATTGTTAGGGTGCCCAAGAGAATTAGATCACAGGATACAGGAGATGAAGGATAAATGATTTTCTTGTCCTAAACTGTAAATTAAATATAGGACAAATCAGACAAAAATCATCTCCACAGGTGCCTCAGAAGGCAAAAGGTAAGAGATGTTCTAGATAAACTCCAGAGCAATATTTTACCCAATATTTGCACAAGGACAAAGGGAAATCCATTTATCATGATATTTAAGCTTGGAATTGGTTAATTGTTCCCAAAAGCCAGCAATTTTTAATGGAAGACTGGTGGAAAATTCCCCTGTATTCAATAACAGAAGCAAACACAGATTATAGAGCATGGCAAGTGATTGAACTCTGTGCTTCAAGAGATTTTTCAAACTCTGTGTTTTTACAGTGTATTTTACTGTTCAGTTTACCAAAACATTTTAGCTTTTACTCACTGGCCCACTATCGAAGTCATTGCCACCCTCCTCATTGTCAAATCAAAGACAGCTATGAGAGAAACAGAGTCCAAATCCTGACCTGGCCCTCAGTTCATGCCATGGATTAACCTTGAAAAAAATCAGTGAATTTCTCTCTGCAGTACAGGGCAATGTTAATTTATTTCAAATTGTCTCGTTGAGAGAAGTGCTAATGAAACGCACTGGATATAATTTTAACAGCTATTGTTATTGTTATAACGACTCAGTGTTTCATCTGAAGGGCATATTTTTATTAAATAAGATGGGCAGACAGCAAATGTCAAAGTCGTATAAACGTCCATGCAGGGGAAGTCAATCTTTATTCAAGGTCCTACCATTTAAAATTAAGCAAGTAGATTAAGCCAATTAATTAGCCATCGATTCAACATGAACCTGATGAAGTCCTTTGTCAGAGCCATCTGCAGAGCCTAAATTTTAAACATGATGTATAATATAAACTAATGCAAAACAGCAGGGATGGAACATGGGGATTATTAAGCAGGCGTAAGGGTTTGTCCTGCAGGAATACTCTCTCCTACTGCCTGTGAAACAGACAGTGGCACATGGCTGTGAAATCCTCAAGCAGCAATGCCTAATATTTTTTTGAAATGGGGTCTTTTTAGAGTCATGTCACATCTTTGCATTACTTCTCGCCTCTGTTTCACCACTTAAAGATTATTGCACCCCAAAATCTGCTTGGGTCAATTACTGATGGATTTTTTTCATCCCTTGAAAACTTTGAGGTGTCCCCTAGAAGGTTGTTAGGTTGTCCAAGACTTTAATCTCAATATTGATGACCCATCTGCTTGGAGAGTTTGCAACTGTCTCACAGCACTGAAACACTGAGCTTTTTTCCTACCTCATTAACTTCAGTTCACAGGCATAGACCAATAAAGATTAGTACAAACATATTAGGTTTCACCTCTTTTTGTCACCTCCTACTTCTTTTTTCTTCCCCAAGAAATGCTGAATCAGTAATTCATTTTCATTCCATTTCAAAATATTTTTTCTTCAACACATTTTAATTGTCTGTCCGTCCAGTATGAAGTGCCTGCTACACATACCTGCTTCTCACTGCTCACTTACAAATCAGGAATTGCAATCCATGTCTCACTCAGATTGTCATGATTTAATACATCTAATGGATATTAATAATTTAATCATTGTAGCATTATTCCCCTTAAATGTACATATTTCATTATTTTGGGAGTTTGGGAGTTGATCTTGGATCATCTGATTTCAGCAGGCATCTTGAAGACTTTAGAGATGTATTTATGGTGAGATTAATTCCAGCTGGGTCATATAGTTAAACTTTGGAATGGGATTATGACAAAAAAACTAAATGTATCTCCATTTTTCCCTTGACTTCCTAAAATGAAAGCTGGAGAGCTCATAAAACGGCCTGGTGACCTTGGGAACACATTTCTATTACAGTTCTTGGAGTTGTTTAGGTGCTGTTGTGAATTTATGAAGTGATTATACCAACTCCATGTTTGCCCTGAAGATGAAATTCTCCAATTGCCTGCAACGGCCTCATCCTGGCTCACCCCACAGCTCAGGGAAGGGAGGCACCTCCCTTGATGGGGGATCTCAGGCACAAAAATGGGCTCTGGAGCTGGGACTCTGAGTGGGATCCAGCCTGCTGTGGGAGCTTAGGAAGGGTTTTTAGCAGTGTACTTAAACATGTACATCACCCTTCAAAAAAGGCATTTCTACATGACTGAGGGAAAGGGAGAGACCCTGGAATTTGGGAATGTTGCACAACAGATCATCTATTTCATTATCTTTGTGGTAAATTATTGCACTTTGCCTTAAACTCTGAAGCATGAGGGTCAATTTTTTTTCCACAAACATTGGTTCTGATAAAACACAACAGAAGACCTTCTGGAGAACTTAGCAGCACAGATTCTTCTATCTTATGATCTTTGCCTTGACAGTAGTAACATGCATAATGCCTGAAATAGTATAAAATCACTTCTTAATTACTGCAAAACAAAAAATATCAAACCAAAGTCTAAAAAGTATTGCAGGTTTTTCACAAGTGCTCAGTACTCATCTACTAGACATTTCTGACTTCTTAAAGCTGCAGCTTTGCTCATTGTTGATAACAATAGATGTCTGAGTGAAGACTGATTGAAAGGTTAATGTGCTAAGCACATACAAAGCAAATTGGGATCACAAAAAATAAAAAACCAGAAGAGGATGCTCTGTGCAATGTAGAGTGGAAAACCAGCTAAAGTTCTAACTTTTATTCATCACTCAATTGTACAATTGTACAATTACTCTCTTGGCACTCAGGAGTGTTAATTCTTCCACAGAAAACGGGTGACTCTTGTCCACCACACAGCGTGAAGGAGTGGGACCTCACCCTGGCACTGGTCACAAATGTAAGTAGAATCATTGTGGTTGAAACCACCAAAACCATGAGAAAGCTTCTCAGTCACTGGAAATCCGCGGCAAAAGGAGGATTTTTGATTGGATTTAATTTGGTCTCAAGGGTGTTCCCAGTGTGGTGTAGCTACAGTAACTACAGTAACTGCTCTCTCTAAAGAAGCAGTGATGAGACAATAAGCTCCTACAAAAGGTGATTTCGAATATTCACCCCTAAACAGCACCCTGGAGCATCTCTACTCCCTCTCTGGTTATTATGCCAGACACCAGCTGCCATGTGTGCTGCTATTTTCTCACAGCAGATGACAACATAATCAGTAAGATTTTGCTCGCTGTGTCTCACTGGGATGAAACATTTGGCATAACAACAGATTTCTAGCGCAGAATCACATGTTAATGAAACCATTCCTGGTTGCTACCTGTCTTTATTAGAACCAGACCTTTGCATAGGGGGAAATCACTCTGGACAAGCAGAGGAAGTAAAGCAGCTCCAGTTTGTCTCCAGAGTCTTTGGCTGTGTTATTATCACAACTGTACCAATCATCCTGCTTTGATGATTTCACATCCCTTTTGTGAAATCCGTGTGCTCTGAGTCCTCCACTGGGGTCAAAAACAAGGGAGTTGCAATCTTATCCTTTTCTTCTCCAGCCTGGAGAGGAGAAGGTCATGTGGGGACCCAACAGCAAACTCCCAGCACCTGAAGGGGACCTGCAGAGAAGCCACAGAAGGATCCTGCATCAGGAATTGTAGTGATAGAAAGGGAGCAATGGGTAAAAATTTAAAAAGGAGAAATTTACATTAGATATTAGGAAAAAATTCTTTGCTGTGAGGGTGGTGAGACACTGGCACAAGCTGCCCAAGGAGGTTGTGGATGCCAGAGCCGTGTCAGTGCCCAAAGCCAGGCTGGATAAGGGCTTGAGCAACGTGGTCTAGTGAGAGGTTCCCCTGCCCATGGCAGGGGGGTTGGGACCAGATGATCTTTAAGGTCTATGCCATACCCTTAACCTTCTACGATTCTATGATGCACTGTTGAAGAAATTATTATTCCATTTGGTACTCATCTTCACCTCTCTCTTCACCAAAAACAAAGGAAAGGAAAAGAAAATACTCCAAAAAGCTCTTAGTAGATCATCGTTATCCTTATCC